>WIGM01000559.1:0-29387 GCA_014235935.1 Colletotrichum musicola | reverse complement strand
ACCGTGGGGTGCGGGGCGTCGGTGGAGCAGAAGGTGCCAAAGGGCGCCGGAATGACAACTGAGGATGGGGCCTTTTAGTGTTTTAGGGCGCGGCTGTCGGTAGCAGAGCGCCCTTTCCTTGGCCGGGGCGTCTTTGACACCCTGCCGCGCTAGCAAGAGCGCCTTTTAAGAAGTGGAAGGTGCGCTGGTGGTGTGCTACGTGGGAAGGAGCAAAGAAAGAGATGGAGGAAGGTGCTGCTACTTCAGCTGCGCTTTCCTCATCAATGACAAGTGTTGATTGATAGAATTCCTGCTGCTTCCTTTTTCTTCTCTCCGAGCCTGAGGCACCTTAGGTAAGTGTGCAATTAACATCTTTCTTGCCGAGTGGCCACAGGTTCTTCCTCAGACCCCCCCCCCCCCCCAACGACAATCCCCCCCAACAAGACCTTTCGCCGGTCATTTCGGGGTCAATGGCCGATTATCTCCAAGAACGCCAACTCTTGAACTCCCAACCGCCAACGTCTGATACGCCTGATACGTCCCCCAATCTGCATCCCCCCGCAGTCTTCCCCGGCCTGGAGCGCTCGCGAGGGAGGGTTCGAGATCCTGTGCCAACGCTCTCCAGCATCAGTTCCCGCGTACACAGCCTGTCCTTGCATCCCCGAGGAGGAAAAGGCGCTGAATCCGGCTAGGGCAGTCCCCCCCAGGGTTTCTCGACGATAGCTGGCCGCTGTGCCAAGAGATACCGGCCAGGCGCGCCATCCAATTTCAGTCACCACCGCCGATGCCACCCTACCACCTGCTACTCCGAGCAATCATCGTTATCTTGGGTTCTTGAGGATGGCCCAGACCGCCCAGAACACCCCTCGATTACCCCAAGACCTACCGCAGCGTCTCATTCGACGGGGCCCTGTCCCCCAAGCTTGATTGTCCACTAGCCTGAGCTCCCGCCGCTCCTGGTCGGGCGACTGCTGAGCTGCCGGAGATAAGACATCTCCTCGGCTGTCTTGGGACAACTGTTGGCGACACATAAAAGACCCAGTCCACCGCCCCTCGCTCAAACCTACTCGACGCCCTCGACCGAAGCCGGAGTGGTTGGCACATCAGCTCTTGGCCTACAGACACCGCTGGATGGAAAGAGACAAAAACGAACACGTTCTCACGGGCACATCCAACGACGACGGCAAAGGACGATAATGTTGGTAGGTGAAAACACTCGTGGTATCTTTATTTGCTGAAAAGGGACTAACAGGAACGCATGGTTCCAGCAGACACGCCGCCAGGTGACGGGTGACCAGTATTACAATGTACTTGGGACGGCAGATGCCTCGGATGCTGCAACGAAGCAAGCCCCAGACTATTATTTCGCAAGAATCGCTCGACCGAGTTACCAAATGTTGTGGATCGCGCGCTTCCAAGCAGGCATGGCCGCAAGGCGGGCACGGTACGCGTGGATCTCGTCCCAGTCGATCTCACGTCGGCCAGTGTCGACGTCCATCTGGGAAGTACGGAGCCAGCCAGTGCGCTTCCAGGCGAAGCCGCCGATCCAGAAGAGGATGACCACGGGCAGGGCGAGGTACGACTTGAAGAAGCCCTCGACGCCGTTCAGCTCGTTGGTGCCGGGAGGGGCAATGGCGGTGTAGAACTGTTTCCTTTTGTTAGCGGCAATTTCTTCTTGTTGAGGATGGACACGGCGAGAACAAAGCACATACCTGAGCAGCAAGCACGACGAAGCAGAGGAAGAGGCCGATCCAAGAACCGACAGTGCCACCAATGGCCTTGAAGGGGATCTCGTCCACGGTGTGGCCGTGGTAGGCCCACGCCTTGCGGAAACGAATGTGCGCCAGGCAAATGGAGCCCCAGGTGAAGACGGCGGCAAGACCCGAAAGGGCCAGGAGCCAGTCGAAGACGACAGGGCCGTCAGCGCTGAGGTTGACGTAAGCCAGGGGGCCGAAGATGACGATGGCGAAAACGGAGGGCAGGGGGCGACCGGAGCGATCAATGTAGGTGAAGATCTTGGGCGCATATCCCTGCTGGGCCAAGGCAGTGAGGGTACGCGATCCTCCGTACACACCCGAGACACCGATCGACAGAACGGACACGAGAATGACGACGTTCATGAAGTGGTCGAAGCCGACCAGGCCAGCGTACTTGCCAACGAGCACGAAGGGAGAGGCCTTGACGTCGGAGTACGAGGACTCGGACAGCAGGGCAGGGTCGTCGGAGGGAATGAGGAGACCGACGAAGAACAGGCCGAGGATGTAGAAGAGGGTGATACGCCAGAACACCTGCTTGATGGCACCGGGCAGAGCCTTGACGGGGTTCTTGGCCTCAGCAGCAGCCAGTCCGACCAACTCGGTTCCGGAGAAGGAGAAGGCGGCGGTGACGAAGACGGAGCAGAAACCCTTGAAGCCGTTGCGGAAGGCACCCGGGTCATACCAAAGCTTGGCGCCCTGGTACTCGCTGTACCTGCCGCTCTTGGGACCACCGCCAAGAACAAGGACGAAGCAGATGATCATGAAGACGATGGTCGCGCCGAGCTTGATGCAGGACGACCAAAACTCCTCTTCGGCATATCCGATGGATCCAAAGATGTTGATGATAATGATGGCGATGAGGAAGATGGAAATCCACACTGCGACGCTAATCGTATCGTTCCAGTATCCGACGACAAGACCACAGACGGTTAACTCTAGCGGAAGGACGATGGCCCATTGGAAGACGTAGTTGTAACCCATGGCGAAACCCCAGGAAGGATCGATGAAGCGAGTCGAGTAGGTGTAGAAGCCACCAGAGACCGGGTACATAACAGCGAGTTCACCGAGAGCGTAGACTTTGACACCAAGTTAGCGCGCGCGATCCCCCGGCACTCGGATAGTTGCAGCACTCACCGACGTTGAACATCATGATACCAACGATCAGGAAATCAACAAAGAGAGCACCGGGTCCCTGGACAGCAATCACGTCAGCTAATGCTCACCGGCCCATGGCATGACAACGTCGGGGATGAAGACTTACACCCTTGCTCAGGGCACCACCGGATCCGACGAAGAAACCAGCACCGATGGAACCACCGATGGCGATCATGTGCAAGTGGCGCTTGCTCATGGCACGGTCGAGCTCGACGACACCGCGGCCATACTCCTTCTTCTTGAACGACTCGAGGTTCAGGCCGTTGCGGGTGGCCCAGCTGTCCTCGCTGACTTCGCCGTGGACGGCATTTCCGCTGCCGCTGTCGTAGCCGGGAAGGCCCTTCTCATCGGCCTCGAGGACCTTGGTGGGGGGAACCCCATCCTGAGCAGCCATGACTGTGGTGTGTCGTGGAGGTTGGTGATTGCTCAAGACCACGGATGGTAGACAGACTGCGCGCGTCTGTCGTAAAAGAAAGATGGCGGGAGCGATACCCGAATGGATGTGAAAGGGAAAGAGAGGGATGCCAAACCAGGCCGGGGGAGATGGGACGGGGGAGGCAAGGCCTTTATGAAGGAAAGTCGAGAGAGAGGCGAACCGGCGTGCAAGGACTCGGGGTTCTTGTCAAGGACGGCAAGCGGAGCGTCATGTATGGAAGAAGGCTAGGTTGCACTCGTCGACGATTGGAAAATTACAAACGAGACGGAATGGCACGCGGGTCCGGGGCGCTCCTGATGAGCAGCGAGTTCTGTCCTTCCGGCTCTGTCCCCTCCCACTCCCTCTCGACGGGGCGAGAGAGAGGCGGATCTTGGCAAGGACAGGTGCAAGACAGGCCATCCCGGGCGACGACCCCATTACCTGCCGTATGCTATCGAGAGCGTGTGGGATGAGGAGGGGGGTGTGCGATTTGGGTTTTTGGGACGTGCCTCGAATACGTACCCGTGGGCGAACGGGAACGAGCGAAAGCTACACCGGCTGCCGAATGACCTGGGGGGGGGGGGGGGGGGGGGGGGGGGGGGAGCTGCGAGCTGAGGCGAGTTAGGCGGACAAGTGCCCGAGGTATCGAACGCGCTAACGAGGGATCCAGGCTCGGGTACGGATACACTGCAAGACGAGAGGCAGTTTTCCAACGAGACGATTGAGACGAGGAGTCGAGGAGTCGAGGGGCCACAAGACCGGACGGGGCAAATCTGCTCTCCAGACTCTCTCTCCACCGACGTGCAGATAGCGTCGGTGGTGCTGGTTGGCCAACGGGCAAGGCTTCACTTGAAGCCGTTAGCAAATGGCTCCGAAAAAATGGCCGCCCCCTCCAGGTGTCCCAGGCGCCACTGGCGCTGCCTCCTCAACGTTATCTGAGGATCCGGCCGACCGACCCTCATCCCCTCGAACTCGAACTTGTGTGTGGGACTAGGTGGAGATGGAGCACGAGTCTCTGGGACCGACGGTGGGAGATGGGAAGGGGGAGGGGGGAAGAAGGGGCCAGCCAGAGGTCTATTCCAGGCCCAGGTCCGAATTCGGGTCCGGGTCCGGCCTGCTGGAAAAACGAGTCGCGGTCAGATGAGTTGAGAGGAGGAACCGCTCGAGTCGCTCGCTCAGTCCGGTTGCGAACGGAGGTCGACGTCAAAGAGGCTCTCTGGAGAGAGAAGAGAAGGGTCTGCAGTCTCTCCAAGCCGGATGGCTTCTCTTGTCGTCCAGGGGGGTAACAGCGGCTCCTCCTGGCCGGGCGCGGCATCGACGGAAACTGGCAGCTCTCCCCCTCGCGCGACCTTGCATCGCCAAGAACAGCTGGCCTGTTGGCTCACTGCCTGCTGCAGAGAGCTGGCTTGTCCGGGTATGCATGGGTGGGTGGGCCGTGGACGATCTTGGCCGCCCCAGGTTTCTCGCACCCTTGCATCTGTGCCCCCGACGTCGTGCAGGACGACGACGATACGGCAGACCTGGGCTGGCGCTGTTACTACGGTAGGCAATAGTACGTCGACGACACTAGTGCAATCCCGCCTGTCCTCCTCGACGGCGCTAGCTGTCATCATCACGGCTCGATCGCGGCCTCACCCCGCGCGGCATCTTCATGGTTTCCGGTCCAGTACGGCGTGTTTTCTTCGCTTCTACAGAGTAGATGCTCACCGGCGACGTCGACGGGATTTCAATCCCGCGTCAGCATACCGGTGCGTTTCGTTTCTGCGTCGGGACAACAACCCTGAGACGGAACATTCTGCACGCCACTGCCACTGTCTGCAGGGAGCGTGGGAGATTGGACTCCACCCCCAGGCTGATAGAGGCCGGTGTGCACGACACGACCGCGTCGTCGCCGGCGTAACCCCTATCGCAGCGTTCCCTCTCGTCGCTCACGACGTCCAATTGCAGCCTATTCTGGTCAACTTGAGATCCACGCGGTAGTGACAGTCACCTCCCAGGTGCGTGGGAGACACGGAGTGAGCGTGCCGCCACCCCCCGTGCGAGATAAGGCGAGAACACATGCAGCATGCGGCCATGACGTCTGGCCATGTGCTGATGCGATTGCGACAGGGTAGAAAAACATCCGTATACATGCAATTACTACTCGGAAACACCTTGGGCCGACTTGCTGACAGGTGGCAATGGCTCATCTCATCCATCCCATTTGCCGAACCTGTTTCGAACGCACCATCAATGCGGCAGCAGCAGGTCGCCCGACTCCAATTGCCACACGGTCAATGTGGGTTGGGGGAATGCCATCAACGATTAGCACGAGGTCTAAGGACACCTCCACCGGCGTTACTCTTGGCAGTCGTCGTTCTTTTACCGCCTATTCCAGGACACTATTCCCAGCTCGTCGTAGCAAACACAGGTACCGTCTCGAGCTAAAGCGGCTGGCATGCCCATCCCAGCCGGCAGCGCTTCGAGGACAGATTAGGGGCCTTCTCTCGGGCTTCTAGCGCTGTTCTATCGGGCCTGCAGCTCACCTCATGCCGTGCTCCCCGTCAAATTCTATCTCGATTCGTCAATCCGAGGTAGATCAGAACCCTTCTGAGACTCCCGCGAGTCACACAATTAGTAAGGATGTAAAGCCAATTCGGCAGGGCCTATCTATCTGTCAATCCCGATATCAGACAAACGGAAGTTCCAGGAGGAAACGCTTATCTATCTGCATTTCATGCGGAGCCATTACCACCTGGTAATGGTGTAGGAACCTTGGGACCTTGAGACCTGGGTAAGGATACGGATGCACTGTCAGGTATTCTGGGTCCCCGGGTTGCTGCCCACCGCCTCGGATGCCTCCCTGTACGTCTCTCCACAATTATTGGGGTGAACTCGGGGAAACCCCCCAAGAGTGTAAGGTGCCACGGCGCCAACCCGGGCGATGAGTCGGCCAAGGGGTTAAGGGTGAAAGCCCCCTCGAGTGCTACGCGAATTTCACGGCGATGGAATGGAGCAGCACAGCAATAACGGGCGGTAGACTGCCTATTAGTGGTCGACCAACGCGAGCAAGTGTCCCTCTGCGCGTTGCACGACTCAGTCGCACCTGGGCACGCTGTTTAGTGCAACGGCGGGGACCGGAGACTGTCAGCAGGCGGCCAGGAAGTCCCCGGTCGTCGTTGATGAGACTGTCGATGATTTTGGGTTGTGTAGACTGTTCCTCACGTGCAGTCAGCCACTCTGTCACTGACCGGATCAGTCTGGACGATATCAACAGAAACAAGCAGTAAGTATAAGCTTCTGGTGTATCGGTCACGGAGGACAGCCACAGAAACACAATCAGTTGGAAGATCGGCAAAAACGCCGTCACGACTCCTCACTCCTCCTCAGTTGCCGAGGTGGCAGGCAGTGAGCATTGGCGACATCATCCACTTTGGCGGCGCGGCAATCCGACTTGCCCCGTATCCAAGATTGCCCTCGACCCGAAGACACTCGAAGCGGTAAATGAACCCCCTTGATGTCCTTCTTGGCCGAACCAACAAAGCGCACATGCGTCCGCCATGCAAGGCATCAGGCAAATGAGCGAGAACAAGTCCGGCGTGTCAGCAATAGAAGACGGAACACCTCTCCCGCAGCTATCGCGCGTTGGGAGCGTGACAGCGGGAGGCATTCCATCCCGCCGGGGAGTTACGCCACTGATGCTACATTAGGGTTATTGCACTGGTGGACGGACGACTACTACGAGGCGTTCGCATTCGACAGCCTCTTCGCGGGGTCTGCGCTGGCGGGCATCTGCGATGTGAAGTCATCCACGCCATTGTGTCATGATCCGGGTTAGCGGCACAGATGCACCATAAACACCACCAACCTGCGGGCGTGAACTCTTTCCAGCGAACAGGTGTGGATCAAGCTCGTCCGGCTCCTCACTCTCCTCTCTGGCTCCATTGCTCCATTGCTCCAGTGCAGCCCAATCCAAGGCGGTGGATTAGCATCCTCTGGGGAAGCGTTTCGAGCAGCTCATTCGTGCGAGAATTCATTTCTCGTACGTAATGGCATTCGTTAGACGTTGGTCTCTGCTTCTCGCTTCTTATCTCCCCTCTCTTCAAAATAGTGGGCACCGAGGCACACGCTGAATACGCTGGCGCGCTGGGTTGGGACGACGGACGAGGGTCTCCCACCTTAGTTTCGGACTGTCCGAAGTTGGAGGGTTTGAACCAGGGGTGCGAAATACTGCGCGCGCGCAATCTCATGACGACGGCGACTGCAACTGCGCGTCCCTGGCCCCATGACGGTCTGATATCGGAAGTTGTTGGTAGAGCTGTGTCGGCAGCCTGTGGCTTCCTATCGCGAGTGATGGCACATCCGATATCAGAGGCAATTCCGAAGACATCACATACAGAGTAGAGATCGGCAAGGCGGGCGTAAGGCGCGAAAGGCATCTTACAACGGGCGCTGTTAATAATTCGGCAGCCCGGATTGTTTTAAAGGCAGACGAAGCGGGGCAGCTCGTCGAGCGCGCAACCGTAGCACTTTGAGCGTGCGGATGGAGTGTCGTCGTCGTTTGTCGTCTGTCATCCCGCGATCGCCGCCTGCAAAGTAACAAGCATCGACAGATCGGGCTCGCGTGACCTGCGGCAGCGGCAGCGGCAGCGGCAGCGTGCGTATGCGCCGAGAGGGTGCATTCCGCTGCAGCTCCAAGCTGAAAAGGCGAGGCGACCGTGGTCCTTGACACTTGTGCCCTGCTCGTAGGGCTATCCGGAGGTTTATTCCTTCTTCCCCCTCTTCTTTCCCCTCACGCGCGCCGGGCAGAGAACTTCCGCTTCCAGCCTGAGCTGCCGGAAAGGGCCTGCGCCATCGGCTCGTCGATGATCTCCCGCGCGGCGGCATGGCCAAGGGGACGAGGGACGAGGAAGGGCGTGCTGCTTTGCCGATAAGGCACGACGACCCCCGACGTGTGTTGTCTTCAGGGCTGAACGCCCGCTGCTGCGGCAGGCCGGCGGCACGAGGGCTTGGCTTGGCTCCCGGTCGGAATCGACGCGATGGCAGCTTCTTATCTCTTGGTGGCGGACTACCTGTGTATGGTATGGTCCGGATGTGGCTCGGTCGGGAGGTGGATGGCGGGCAGGTAAGTGTCGGCTCCGGGATTAGTCATCCCCTCTGGTGTTTGTTCGAGACGGATAAGCCATTGCTTTGCGTTTCCGGCCGGGTATAAGTATCGATCGATCGTCTTCGAGTCGGGGTTGGAGGTGTCGGAGTCGAGGGAGCGTCGCGGGGCTAATCGGCCAGGAACCTGTCTACGTTGCCAAAAGTCAGCCAACATGAAATGGAACACGCGACCGGGCCGAGAAGACGAACTGCGAGGCCTCAGACACGGGCTGCCTCCGAAAGGCCTGAGTGCCTGCGGCCGTCGTAAGCTGCGGCCGTCGATGCAGCGCATGTCGCTCACCTGCCAATGGCATTCCGCACACCGAAATGTTCTGATTTGACGCCACAAAGCCGTTGACCGAAGAGCTGAACGTGTGAAATGCTGGAGCCACGCCAGGCTTGACCCTTTTCGGTAGGGGGGTTACGAGTCCTTTTTTCCGTAGGTGAAGCAGAGAGAGGGAAGAAGGGTGAAGGGAGATGATATCAACGGCGTCCCCCCTTTTTTCCCCGGACTTTGCAACGTCGTTCCATTTTCCACAAATTTAGTCAAGTTTTTTTCTTTTACCCCGCGAAATCCACGTTGTGCTATTTCTTAATTCAAAAGACTCCAGCAAGAGAGAAAATCTCCCGAGAAAAGACTCCATCGAATTACTTGATCGAAACCACTTATTACGTACGGAGAAGTCGGACCACCGGGCGTCTTGCACGCCATCCACACACACCCCGTCTCCACCAAAACCGTCAAACGCGCCCACGAGGCTCCATCTCCCCACGATCGTGTGAGCCGAAGCTGGCCGGGCCACCTCTAGATCTGATCCAGTTCTGATCTGGTGTCGTAATTTCAACCCCCCCTCCTGGTAAGAAAAGAAAAGGGGTGTGAGGCAAGAAAACAAAAACAGAGAAAGAAAGAGTGGGAAAGAGTGGAAAGAGGGAGAAGATGGAGAACCCCGCAAAGGTAAATTCGACGCCAGAGGTTCCCGACTTTTACCAGCGGCAGCGGCAGCGCATGACGGTACCCGTCGCGGGGGAGGATGTGCATGACGCGCCTCCGCCGTACGAGGCGCCGCGGCCCGCGGCCGTCGGCGGCGGGTCCACTTCTACTTCTGCGTCCGCACCTGCAGCTGCCACGGACAGCGCGCGGAGTTCCTCGAGCTCGGTCCGGGATGAGCACGCGGGGTTTCTGGACGGGTTCTTGGAGGGTCTTCTCACGCCGCGGGAGCAATTCTCCCGCTTACAGGATCAAAAACGGCAGCAGAGACAGGGGTATAGCAGCAACGAGCCCATGAGCCTCCCGGCAGGGGCAGGAGACGCATGGGAGGATAGGAACTGGGACCATCTCGACGGCCGGCCTGGATGTTTGTTCAGCGACAGAGGGGGATGCTGTTGGAGCTCTAGGGAGGGGTGTTTTTGCAGCGATAGGGGGGGCGGGTGTTGGAGCGACAGGGGCGGGTTTCTGTGTTCTGACAGAGGGGGGTTTGCGTGCTCTGATAGGGGGGGCGCGTTTTGCTCTGATCATGGGGGGTGTTTTTGCAGCGGGGGGCGGGAGGGGGGCGGAGGGCTTTGAGGGGGTGAGGCGTTTGGGGAGAGGGTTGTTATGATACCATGGACGCTTTGTTTTCTTCTTGGGCGATTAGGTTATGTGTGTTGGATGGCTTGCTTGGACTGTGATGTCGGTGGTGGTGTTGCGGTTTCCTGTCTTGAGCGTGGATGTGGGGGTGGCTGACGATGCAGATGGAAGAGGGTGATCTGGGGTTGGTGTTGATGTTGGTTTTGCCGTGCAGGGCATCGTCACGAGGCTTCGCGAGGGCTCTCCGAGATATCACCGGCGTGTTCCTCTCTTCCCCACGGCGAGGATCGAGATCAGACTGGAACTGATACAGAATGACGATGATGCCTGAGATCTGTCGGTAGGTGAGGTAAGGAAATGCCGGTCCGCATCGAGCGAGCGGGGGGACTGCGGCGTGGCTTCTCGGGGGCGTCGATGATAGTATCGTGATCGGTTCTGAGAGATGTTTTTATTCAGATCTTTTACTTAAAGGTGTATGCCTAGTTATCTTTGTATATGTCTCTGTTGGTGTTTGACTCGAACGAGCAATGTCTCTTGAACGCACTACGCGATAGTATCAGATGATCATGAGCTTCGATGCATAACCTTTAAGCTTAAATGCCTCCGGGTGCAGATTGACCTACACTCCCTCCGCCCTCTCACCCCGGTATAGACCTCCTTGCCCTTCTCCTTTGATATTGATGGTTTCCATACATTGCTCTTGCATGGAAGCTATGAGACGACCGGCATGTTGAGTTGCTATCCCAGTCAGCTTTGGCGGCCAGGCGAAGTTGAACAGACCAGAGAGCTAGCTCGTGGCCTTGCCCCCCAACTGTAGTCCATAAAGTGCTGATGGAACACTGTCTGAGGGCCGTGACCTCTTATGCCAGATGCCACACCGGTGAAGATACACTATTTCCAATATATATCTATTCCCTTAACATAGTAAGTTACTAACTCTCTAATACCGTAGCTATCATGCTCATTACAAAAGGCGGTATTGAAGTCGTATACATGTACCCGCGGCTCGTGTACCGCAGCTCCCTCACCAGATTCTCCGGCCCGGCAAGGTACCCCACCTCGACATCAGCGGAGGCGCAAATACCAAAGAGCAGAGCGTGCATGCGCTCATCCCAGGGGACAATCTCGTCGATGCGTACGAGGTCCGGCCGGGACGTCGCCGCCGTTACCCTGGCGTCACGTACAAGCACAGTGACTGACGTCTGGGCCCCGACGCACCGGGCGACGCGGCCGAGGGACGCACGCACGAGCTCGGTCGACCCGGCCAGCTCCACGTAAATAGTGAGGCAAGCGTGTCCACGTCCGGTCCCAGCTTCGCTCGCGCAGCGGACCAGGTCCCCGAGATCGCCGTAGCGCACCACGCGCAGTCTGTCTTCGCCCTTTGCACCCGGCGGGATCAGCAACAGCCCGTCCTCGACGGAGCGGCTTTCCGGGTGTGCGGGGAAGAGCATGACGTGCCTCTTTGCTCCGAGCAGAGGCCGCGCCAACGCGACGACGGTGGATGCGAGCGAGATGTCCGCGTCCTGAAAAGTCATTGCGGCTTCGCTGCCGACGGCCGCGGAGATGAGGCTCTCGACGGCCACGTGTGGCGGAAAGGTGCCCGATATCCAACGCGAGCCGCCCGACGCGAGGCCGTAACGCCGGCGAGCGGCGTGGCCGGCCGTCGTCAGAGGGCGGGGCCTCTTCTGGGGTTGCAGCTGCGACTGCTGGATGATGAGAGCCTTGATTGATTCCAGTACGCCACGCCCTTCGTCCTCGTTCTCGTCCACGTTCTCGTCGTCCCCGGGCCTTGTCGACCTCGCCGGGTCAAACTTGGCGGCCTTGCGTCTTCTGACAGGCTGAGTCGCCACCCCCGTCACCCTCGCGACGTCGACGATGATGCCGACCAGGCTCTCGACATCGTCGACATCAAAGTCGGCCGAGAGGTTGATGCGCACGCGGCTCTCCCAGAATGGCACGGCCGGCATGGTGACGGGGCTGGCCAGCACGCCACGGCGACGGAGCTCGTACGAGAAGCGCGCAGCGGTGCTGGACCGGCCCGTCCAGACGGGAAGGATGGGCGTGGCGTCTTCGCCGCCGCCGTAAACGAAGACGTCCTGCCGGGAGAGCTCTCGGCGGCAGAAGTCGGCCGTGGCGGCGAGACGGGCGAGGTTGCGGCGCACCAGGCCGGGCTGCCGGACGAGCCAGAGGGCTTGGACGAGCGTGGCCGTCGACACGGGTTGCGGCGGCAGGTCGGCGAAGCATGATGCGAACTCTTCTCTGCCTGCGATGCAGCCGCCGATCCCGCCGACGGCTTTGGAAAGCGTGCAGGTGCGCAGGTCTATGGGATCCCGGGCACAAATCGTTCCACGGTCTTTGGCGAGTTCGAAGCAGCCCCGGCCCGACTGCCCCAAGGATAGAAAGGAGTGGGCCTCATCGCAGTACAGAACGAGGCCGTACGCCTTCTTGAGTCTGGCGAGCGCTGCCAGGGGTGGCACGTCTCCCTCCATGCTGTAGAGACCCTCAAACACGACGAGCTTGGTCGGGTCTTTGTTCTCACGAAGCATGTCCTCGAGCAGTGAGGCATCGTTGTGCGGGAACCTTCGAAGGCTCACACCACACAGCCGGCCCATGGCGAGGTAGACGCCCGTGAAGATTGAGTTGTGGCAATGCTCGTCGCAAAAGACGGCAACAGTGCCGCCGCGCTCACGGAGCAGGGCCAGGAGCCTCGGCAGGGCCAGGCAGTTTGATCCGTAGCCTGTCGTCGTCGGGATGCAAAAGTCGGCCGACCAGAACGTGGCGAGCTCTGCACGAACCTTATCGTACAGCGGCCCCGAGCGGAGCGTCACCGGGAGCTCGTCCAGACAGAGACTGTGAATGGCCTCGGATGCCTCGTCCACGAGGTAGGAGCCGGCGTAATTGTGCGAGGCGCCGTTGATACAGCTCTCCATGGTCCTGTCATACGAGTCCTGGACGGCGACGCGGCCAATGGATGGGCCAAGGAGGATGCGGGTGTTCATTCCCCACCAGAGGAACATGGGTTCAATATAGTGGGAGTTGAAGAGGCCTTGGGCCGAAAGGGGGCCGAACATATGACCTGACCATGATGGAGGGGATGAGGATCGTTTGCCCCTCAAGCCTCGTACTAGAGGGGTTGAGAGGAAAACGACTTGAAGGCGTGTCAGACCCAAGTAGGCGAACTCGGCGAGCTTGCCAACCTGGCTGACTTTGGGAGTTTGAGGCTTTTGGCGAGTTTGTGCAAGAGCGGTTTTGTGTTCATCTGGGTCAGACGGGTTAGATGAGAGATCGTCCTCTGAAGTTGGCGGTATTCCATGATGGCTTTGCATGCCAGGCCGTGCGGAGTGACCACTTCTTCAGTGCCAAGTCAGATAATAATCCGATAGTGAATGCGGGAGGAAGAAGAGGTAATAAGTGCATGCAATGCGGTACGAACGCTGTTCAAATTCGGTAGAGAAAAGATCGTGTCTTTATCCTCCTGCGACCTCATGAAATCTCTAGTCTCTCTTCAATGGCTATACTAGTATACCCATGCTGTCCCTATCGTGGCAGTTTGGCGAAAACAACCGCAGCGCCAGACCGACAATCTGGTTAGATAGACCAAAGACTTGGAGCAAACAAAAAGTCATTTCGGATTTGGCCCGCACCGGCAGTTGTCGTTTGCTGAGGCATTATCCAGCGAGGCGCAGCCAGGTTCCCAAGATAGCTACAATTAATAACCTCGTAGTCCAGGAAATTGCCGTAAAAAGGAAGTCTACCGACCCAAAACGCCGCCCAAAAATCCCTCAAGTAAAGTGTTCACTCGCTCGGCGTCCTCCCAGTGAGCCCAATGCCCTCCCCCTACGACCTCCTTTCTCAGAAATCCCTCTCCGAACCACTTTTCCATCCCATCAGCCAGGCTCGGTGGCAGGGCCTCGTCCTGCTCCCCCATAATCACCATGGCAGGCACGTTGATCACAACCTCGTTCTTGCCCGCTGCCTTCTCATCCTCGTAGTTGACCGCCCTGGTCCTGTACCAGTTTGTCGGCCAGCGGAACGACCTCGCCGCAAATTGCCTCACGTAGAAATCCACCCAGTCCTCCCCCATCAATCTGGCAGGTCCTATGACACGTAGTACCTCGGCGGGCCGCACCCCCTCGCCTACGGTAAATGCCTCCTCGCCGTCGGGCCCGCGGCCGTCGTAGATCCCCCTGATGAAGCCGCGCAGGTTTGCGTGGGAAGACGAGGCATCGTCGATGATTGACACGGCCTCGTCACCGCACAGTTGTAGTTGGTACCGAAGCGACGGGATGGCGGCGACGTAGTCATGCAGGTCCACAAACGGACCTGTCTCGGGGGGCAAGTATGGGACGTTGAGGCAGACGACGGCGCTGAAGAGTGACGGCGTCCACAGGGCGACCATGCGCCAGGCCAGCGCGGCTCCCCAGTCGTGGCCGGCTAGCAGCAACGGCGACGTTTTGTCTTGGTGGTCGTCTTGGTCGACCACGTGGCTGACCAGGGCCTGCATGTGACTCGACATCTTCCTCAAGCTGTATTCGGCCGGGTCCGCGGGCGCCGAGGTCCGGCCGTAGCCCAGCATATCGGGGGCGACGACGCGCAGGTTGAGTGGGGGTGCGGTCAGCAGGGGGATCTGGTGCCGCCAGGTCAGAGCAGTGTCAGGCCAGCCATGGAGCAGGAGGATAGTGCCACGGGGCTCGAATGATTCCGGCACCGACTGAATGTAATGGTAGACGTGGCTGTCGATGGGGACCGAGTGATGGGTGATCCGGTCATCCTCGGGCGTTAGGGGAGGGGGGAGGGGAGCCATTGATTTCCAACAGTGCGGCCGTGTGCCGGACTCGGCGTTGTGTAGTTCGGTTGTGGTTGATTGTAGCTGCTCTTCCGGCTTGTGATTCCGGCATCCGGATGTGTTTGCAACTGAGTTGTAGTGAATACAATTTCCATCTGGACTCTGCAGTCCCGGGTAGGTTTGTATGAGACATTTATGTCCGTACAGCGGCCGTCAATGTAAGATTTATGACGCAGGGACTATCGCTGATACTCCGAGGAGTTACTAACATATCTCTAGTTAGGTTTAGCTAGAAGGCGAATCTTACAAAAAAATGCCTCATGATGTTCGGGAGGCAGTGCAATCGTGCCTTTGGAAATGGAGAAGCCAGTCATCTCCACCATGGACAGAACGCGTGTAAGAATCATATGTCTGATAACTACCTAGATGGCTACATATAGATACCGTATAAAAATGCAGCAAAGACACTGGCATTGTGTGGGAGGTACAGCTTGTTGATCGTCTACCCGGGCCACCAACCTCTCTCTCTGTGAGGCATCGTCAAGCGACCGGTTTCTTGTTCAGCGATACGTCGGCATACTCTGAACAAATTCTGTTTGATCCCAATACCTACCACTTCACACAACGTCAATGGCAACAGCAGCAGCGGAAACTTCACATGAAAGACCCAAGCAATGCCCCGACGCCGCTACGAAGCCCTCGGGCTGCCCCTATACTCGAGGGGAAAAGATCCCCGGTCCAACTGCCTACCCCGTTATCGGCAGCATCCCGCACCTCGACCTCAAGGCACCATTTGAATCCATGCTTGCCATCCAAAGACAGTACGGCCCTGTCTTTCAAATGGTATTTGCTGGAAAGCGTGAGATCAGTGTTTGCACACGGGAGCTTGCGCACGAGGTGTGCGACGAGAGTCGATGGCACAAGCTCGTCTCGAGCGGCGTATCGACGCTGAGGCAGGTGGTGCAGGACGCCCTCTTCACGGCTCACCACGGCAGCCGGCAGTGGGGCATCTCGCATCGTATCCTCAAGCCCATATTCGGTCCTCTCAGCGTCCGCAGCATGTTCGACGAGATGAGCGACGTCGCCGAGCAGCTGTGCCTCAAATGGGCCCGTCACGGTCCGGACCACGCCATAGACGTCGCCGCCGACTACACGCGCCTGACGCTAGACACCATTGCCCTCTGCATGATGGACTACCGCTTCAACAGCTTCTACCGTGACGGCCAACACCACACCTTTGTCAGTCACATGGTGTCCATCCTGAGCGAGGCCGACATCCAAGCAATGCTGCCTGATTGGGCGGGGTTTTTCCGCCCGAGGGCGATGCGCAAGTTCAAGAGAGACATTCAGCTCATGACTGAACTGTGCAGAGGCATGGTGGAACACAGGAGACGCAACCCCGTGGCGCGGTGCGACTTTCTGAACGCCATGCTGAACAACAGCGACCCGGACACGGGGGAGCGCCTGGACGACGACGAAATCGTGCGGAACCTCATCACGTTCCTGGTGGCCGGGCACGAGACGACCTCGGGCATGCTGTCCTTTGCCACTTACTACCTCCTAGCGCACCCAGAGACCCTTGCCAGGGCACAAAAGGAGGTGGACGACGTGGTCGGCACCGGACCCGTCTCGGCCGCTCATCTCGGCCGGCTTCCGTACCTGGACGCGGTATTCCGCGAGGCGCTGCGGCTGATGCCGACGGCCGTGGCCTTTTACGTGACCCCCTACGAGACCGAGATGCTCGGCGGCAAGTACGTTGTCGAGCCGGGCGAGGCCGTGTGTCTGCTGCTGGACCCGATCCACCGCGACAGAGCAGTCTACGGAGACGACGCTGACGAGTGGCGGCCCGAGCGGATGCTGCAGGAAGAATTCGAGGCGCTGCCGCCGGATGCGTGGAAGCCATTTGGGAACGGGCAGCGCATATGTCTGGGCATGGCGTTTACGTGGCAGGAGGCCAAGTTGGCCATGGCTATGCTCTTGAAGAATTTCGACCTGGAGATGCACGACCCGGGATACAAGCTCAAGATCAAGCACTTGTTGACCATCAAGCCCGAGGGGTTCAAGATCAGGGCAAAGCTGAGACGAGGGAGGACGGCGACGGATCTGCACAACGAGTTGAGGCGGGGGGGCCGGCAACCCCAAGGCGAGGAGCCCGTCATGTCACAGGATGTACCACCACTGAGCCAGGGAAAGGAGTTCGCAATCCTGTACGGTTCGGAGACGGGTAGCTGTGAGGCCCTTGCCAACCGCCTGGCCGCCAATCTCGACAGTCGCGGGTTCAAAACGACAGTAGGGGCCATGAACTCGGTCGTTGGACAGATGCCCCGACTCTGTGTCTTCATCTGCGGCACATACCATGGGAAACCAGCCGCAAACGCCTCCGAGTTCACTCATTGGGTCGAGAAACTCCAGCCCGGCAGCCTGGACCGCGAACACAGGTATGCCGTGCTCGGTTGCGGCCACAGCGACTGGGCGTCCACGTTTTACATGGCCCCTCTCCTGCTCGATGCCCAGCTCGAGGTCGCCGGAGCGTCGCGGCTGCTGCCCATGGGCAAGATGAACAACGCCAGGGATGATGCTTTTGAGGTGCTGGACCGGTGGACGGGCGAGATACTCGGCGCAATGTGTGACGGCAAGCCCGGGACGGAGGCGGCGGCGGGTTGGTCACCATCATGGTCATCGTCACCGTGCTTCGACGTCAAAGTGGTGGAATCGCCCAACATGAATGTGGAATCAACAACCCCGTCTACACCCCCAGGCTTTTGCACCGCAACCGTATCGGATTTGAGGACTCTGGCCGTGGACCCAGACACAGGCCGTCGGGAAAAGGGCCACCTCGAACTCATCCTCCCCGTCGGCATGACATACGCTCCAGGCTGGCACGTGCAGGTCATTCCGCGGAACGACAAGGCTTCCATCGATCGCGCTCTATGCCGGTTCGGCCTCCGCAGCGACGCCATCGTCATCGTGAATGCCGAGAACGGCGCCACCGGCGGGGGACTAGACATGCCACTTGGCATGCCCATCCCTGCTTCGCATCTGTTTGCAGGTAGGGATCTGCGACGCGCCATCACGAGGCCCGACGTCGTCCTGGACAGGCTATCGGAGCTTGCGGTTGACGACACAGCCAGGGCCGCGCTGGCGACGACCAAGGCGGCGGAAAGCCTCCGCAAGAACCCTAGGAGCCTGCTCGATGTACTAGACCAGTTCCCGCCCTCTGCCGTGCCCGTAACACTCGCAGAACTCGTTGCCCTCCTTCCCCGGATGCAAGCCCGGACGTACTCTTTCTCCTCGTGCCCTGCTCACGTAGCAGCAACAGCCGAGACCTCACCTCATGTCGGACAGCGCGCCACCCTCACCTTCACCATCGTCGACCAACAGACCGACCCGACTCGAGGCGTCGGCTCCAACTTCCTGTCCACGCTTGCGTCTCAAGACCCCGTCCACATCTCCATCCGCCCGGGCCAGGACGGCAGCAGCAAGTTCCGCCTCCCCTCGGACCCCTCCACTCCCGTCATCATGATCGGCGCCGGGGCTGGTATCGCGCCCTTCCGTGCATTTGTGCAGCAGCGCGCCGAGTTCCTCCGCAACGGCGCCGTTCTCGGCCGAGGGCTGTTGTTCTTTGGCTGCAAGGGCCCGCACGACGATCTGTACCGGGACGAGCTGTCTGGTTATTCCACAGATGTTGTGACGGTTGAGAGGGCCTACTCCCGCCCTCTTGGGGGTGGGGCTGGCAGGCACGTTGCCGATGCTCTGTTGGGATCGCGGCGGGGCGAAGTGGTCGAGCTGTGGCGTAGAGGGGCTGTCGTGCTCGTCTGCGGGTCCAAAAGCCTTGCGGACGGAGTGGTGCGGACGTTGGTGCCGATCTTGTTCGGCGTGGACAAGCTGGAGGGCAGGATCGGTACACATGTTGACCAGGAGGACTGGTGGGAGAAGTGCATGGCGAGCGGGAGGTATGTTGCCGAGGTTTTTGCTTAGCAACGTCTATTCTCTTTTACTTCTCCGAGGCCTACTCGGCGCAGTCATACATGCATTTAAGTAAGAAGGTACCTATATTTTGATCTTTTGAAATAGCCATGTTCGTGTTGGAACTGAGTCTCCTGCATGAGAGCCAACAACGCCGAGCCTTGAGCACATGTTATACCCCGGTCATCTCGAGAGGAGACGCTCCAACAGCAGTCTATGCCAACGCAATCCCTTCCAATCAGCATCAACGCCCATAAATAGCGAATCTCCTCTACCGTGCTGTCGGTACCCAATGGAAGCGTCCCTCGTCTGCTGAGTCCTATCAGCGAACGAGGGCCCCCTCCTCGTTTTCTTGTTTGCTCCCTCTTGGGAAGGACAACCAACGTGTTTGTGTGTTGGAACCAGACTGCATCGACCGCCGGCGCGTTGCCGCTGGATGTTGGACCCCACCAAGACCTCAGCCGGGGCACCGTCGCAGACGCTTAACTCTCGAGGTGCCGGAACTCCTTCGTGGGCGTCGTTTCTTTCGGTTCTTAATGACGAACATACGCTTCGACTCGGGTCCTCAAGGGCCCAAACTGCATCATTAAACTTTGTTTCTAGCTCCAAAAAGTCGAAGATGGGTTTCTCTTGGACCAGACGAGGACGGAGCTCGTCCGCGGACTCCAACGCCTCCAAGACGGCAGATTCCATTGGCGACGACGTGCGCAGAGCAATATGGTCCACCCAGATGAGGAGAAATAGCGACAGACTGCGCTGCAGGATCCGCAACGTTCTGATGCTGCTGGGCTCGACGGTGCTCGCGGGCTTGCTCCTGGCGGGCTACTTCGCCGACAGCGCCCTCACACTTCCTGACCAGACTGTGCAGTCCCAGGCCATCGACTGGAACGCACGGCGGGAGGAGGTTAGAGAGGCGTTTGTGACGAGCTGGCATGCGTATGCCAAGTATGCCTGGGGTGAGTCTCGACCTGGGGACCAGTGATTGATACAAATTGACTGACGTTGCGCAGGGAAAGACGTTTTTCACCCCCTATCCAAGAAGGGCGAAAACATGTCGCCCACGGGCCTCGGCTGGATCATCGTCGAAAGTCTGGACACCATGATGCTCATGAACCTGACCGAGCCGCTGGCCGACGCCCGTGAGTGGCTGAGCCGCAGCCTCACGTGGGACCAGGATCAGGACGTCAAAACGTTCGAGACCACAGTCCGCATGCTGGGCGGCCTGCTGTCGGCTCACTATGTCTCCACGCGGATGCCGCATGTATCCTCTCCGCGGGACAGCGTGTACCTCGACAAAGCCGTCGACCTAGCAGACCGTCTGCTCGCCGCCTTCGAGTCCGAGTCCGGTATCCCGTACGCCAGCATCAACATTGGCACGAAGGAGGGCATTCCTTCTGACGCAAACGGCGGGTCTTCATCCACGGCGGAGGCTGCGACGCTTCAGCTGGAGATGAAGTATCTGTCTCACCTGACGGGCAACGATGTCTACTGGAAGAAGGTAGAGCGCGTGATGAAAGTGCTCGACGACCAGAAGATGGAGGGCGGGCTGCTTCCCATTTTCGTGCACCCCAGCCACGGCCGGTTCACCACGCGGGAGATCCGACTAGGTGTCCAAAGTGGTTCGTATTACGGTGAGCAGAATCTTTCCCGCGTTGAACTTAATCGTGGCTAATGAGCGGCAGATTATCTCATCAAACAGTACCTCCAGACCGGCGAGGTCATCTACCGCGACATGTGGGAAGACGCGCTCGCCGGCATCCAGAAGAACATCGTCGTCAGCGCGCAGAATTCCGGCGTCAAGTTCATCGCAGAGCTTCCTCAGGGCGTGGGCGGTCGTCTGTGGCCCAAGATGGATCACCACGTGTGCTTTCTCCCTGGTACCATAGCCATGGCGGTAAGCACCCCTCCCCGGCGACTCAGTGGTGATCCGAATCGTCTGACGGCTTGTCTAGACCACCGAGGGTCGCACCCTTGAAGAGGCCCGCCGCGACTCAAACTGGACGAACAGCCGCGAAAAGGACGTCCAGCTCGCTATCGAACTCACGAACACGTGCTGGGGCATGTACGCCGTCACCGCCACGGGTCTCGCTCCCGAGATTACGTGGTTCAACGCGACCGAAGACGGCCTGCACCCGATTCCCGAAGAAAGGCCTTTGCGCGAGCCAAGCAGTGGTACGTGCTGTCCTTTGAGTGCAATCATCCGCCACTGAGGTCGTTCCGAAAGACCGTTTCGCTAATCGTGATTCCCGCAGCCTTGTCAGAATGGGAGAAGGACTTCATCATCCAGCCGCTCGGCGCGCACAACCTCCAAAGGCCAGAGACCGTCGAGAGCCTGCTCATGATGTACCGCATCACCGGCGACCCGACGTACCGAGAGCGGGGGTGGAAGATCTTCGAAACGTTCCGGGAACACACGCGCGCGCCCGACGGGGAGGGCTACACGAGCCTAGACGACGTGCAGAGAGTGCCGCCGCCGATGAGGGACAGCATGGAGAGCTCTTGGCTGGTGAGTTGGCCCGGTGATGGCTAGTCGTGCATAGGACTGACTTTGGACTGCGTAGGCCGAGACGCTCAAGTACTTGTATCTGCTGTTCTCTCCTGAGGATTACATGCCCCTGACGGAAGTTGTCTTCAATACCGGGGCGCATCCTTTTCCTCGCTTTACGCCACAGGGGTCGTTGAATACTAGTTGGGAGCGAGTACCACGGTCAACTGCGCTAGAGAGGTGGAATATGGCCGGGAAAAGAAGCCATGTACTCGAAGATCGACGTTCATGAGTACATGTCCGTCTTGTATATCATTACGCTGTAAAGAAGAGAAAGATCGGATCCAAAAGGATGGTCCATCCAGAAAAGACTTTCATTTCGTCTGGTTACTCTGCTGCTTTCTCCAATTTTTTTTCATGATCTCTGGAGACAGAGATACGGGACCTTGATATCAACCATCGTCTTTACAACGTCGAGACGCTCAACTATCACCAGACTCAAGACTAAATTGGATACGTCTCCAAGCTTTAGGCATACTAAGCCCTGGCTGAGAAAAAGATCACTTGTGCCATGATGCCTAGCTAACCATAGGCGCAAAGCTTGTTCATCAGGTTGACTACAGTAAATCTAACTCTGAGGCGTTTTTCAGGCGTTTTGAACATGAAGCTGGATGGAACACTTGGACATCTAATGTTTTCTTGGGAACTCAGTGTCGTCATGTCGAACTTTGAGTGTCTTTCTTTCCAAAAGCATTGGCTCCATGTCAATTAATCTTAAAGAAGGGGAAGGGAAAAACCTCATCGCACCAGTCAAGGCGATGAGGTCCCGTGACTGAGGTCTTCGGTGAAAAAACCGTTAAATCTTCAACTCGCTAGCCTGCAGACGGCAACTTCAAGTTTGCAAGTACGACTTATCTCCCAGCAGATGTGAAAAGCTGTCCCTGGAAAGACTTTTCTCATTTATAAGGAAGACAGAAACCAAAACCGAAACTGAAAATAAACCCCACACAGGAACATTGCTGGATTTTCAATGCAACCGGCCTCGAGTCAACTCATCTCGAAGCGGGGTGCTAAAGAGCCATGGCAGCTTGAATGTACTACCGTCACCATTCATGTCGGGGTTTATATGAGTGGGACAGGCGGTGTAAAGGTGCGCCGCCTAGAAGTTTTCGTCGCTCGCGCCTCTCGCCTTTAATTAGCCAAGGAGCCCGTAGTATTTGGCGCGCCCTGGTATCCATTCCACTAGGCCCTGATGATCGATGTTCAAGCTGCCGGCATGACCATCAGACTGGAGCGTGTCAGACGGGACCGGAACATCTGGCGATTGTGGAGTTCGTCTCATCTAAAGCCCTGGCCAGTCGAGCCAGGGCACCGGTTCAGTAATCAGTCAATGGAGCCAACTCCCAACGAAGACCGGACGGAGAGTATGCGACGGGCCATCGCAAGAGACACATGAAATCGCTGGTAAGAAAACGCAGCGAGTCTGAAATCATCCGGACGATCCGAGGCTGTCAGCGGTGTTCCTGGGTATTAAGTCCCTTTTATCGGCGATTTTCGCCCAAATATTCATAGAATGGCGATTCTTGAAAAAGGCAATGCGTCAGAACGGGGCACACTATTACCAAAGGGCCGGGTCCCCCATTTCTTGGTTCTGAATCATGAGAGTCTGGTCTAATTTTCCGTCGGCCTTTGGGCGCGCCAGAGTTGACCGCCAAGATCATATAATCACTCCGGGGACAGACTCCAAGTGACGGTATCAATTAGCGTCGGCGGGAGCTGCGCCGTGAATGTACGGTCTGATGAATCACAGCGGTCTCTCTCTTCGCAATGGGTCAGAGTCGCAGGCTGTAACAAGCTTATATTAAGCATCGTCGGTCTGAAATACCGATTACCGCCCACGCCCACTTTTTAGACTTCTCGACTATTGCACCGGGGGACGTCGAATATAGTGCCAATTTTCTGCACCGCCCCTTGGTTCGTGAATGGTCATGTAAAGATCTGGACTTTGATGGCTGCAGTCCGGAACAACTGTGGACATGGTCTCATCTATAAGTAATACGGGAAAAGTCGCTTTTTTCCGAAAGAATCCTCATCCACTCCATTGCAACCTTCTTCGCTCATTACAGAACACGCACAAGATTCCTTATTCGTCACCATGAAGTTCTCCGCCGCCGTCTCCAGCCTTTTCCTCCTGGCCCCCACCGTCTACGGGGCGTGGTGCACGTCGTACGGCATCTCGACGAGCCTCTCATGCGTTAGTAGACCTGATACAAAAGGGTCATGCAGATCCGTCATGCTAACAACCTCTCTAGGGAAATGGAAGGTTCCAGTTTTGCGTAAGTCGAGGAGACAGCATGCTAAGTCGGACCGCGTGACGCTCACTTTCACGATAGTGCGACGGACCCAACTCTCCCGTTGGAGACTTCAAGATTTTCCGGGGCGACTGCACTCGCCCTGCCGGAAACACCCGCAACTGCGGTGACGGCGGTGTAAGTCCATAACTCCTCGTAACTGTGGTATCCACCATCTGTGGAATCATCGCTGACTCTGTGTTGTTTAGTTCGTTTCTTGCGTAAGTTCCCTTCTGGCACAGTGGCTCTGTCCCCTGCAGGAGGCCGTACTAATCAGAATAGTGCATCCCCTAAATTGGCTTTTTGACGGGAGGGCGGAGGTTGTTGTCCCCAGACTCTGTTCTGCGGTTATGATATTCATGGCAAGCCATTCTATAGTACATATATCTCTTAACGTGGCTTTGATTGAGATCCTTTGGGAGTCTGTGTGGCTTGATGGCCTTGATTTTGAGTTTTGAGGTCATTGAACACCCCGGCTCTGAGCCACTGAATTGTGTGTCTCACAAATGACTTTCGGCGATCGTATGTACTTACGATCGAGAGACTTGACGAGATAAAACTTTGAACTCCAACAGAACAAGCGAATTCACTACTCTCAAAGTCTCCTGCCTGTATACTACCACGTCTAGCTAAACTATGTGCCTGTGGTCTCGGACCTAGGTTCACAGGATACATAGCATCTTGTTCATTCTCAAGTGTTAGAGAAGTTGCATTCTTGTTTGTGTTGACTTCATCGAAACTAAATGCCCCGATATTCTTAGTTATCAGACTGCACTTATACTGATTACTACTGCACGTGCCATCAGTTCTATTCGCGTTTTCTGCCGGTGGGATTCGGGGATGCTCTATTATGCCGTGGTCGTTACAAGGACCCAGCAACTAGCAGCCTTGCCTTAGTCAAGGCGATTCAAGACCCCTTGGTAGCTAACCACATCGCAAATTTTACAGTAACTCATTCCTAGGTAGTAGGCACTTTGACCATTGGCGATCCACATTGCGAACTGCAGATCACGCACATCTGCGCCCGTCGATATCTTGGGCGCAGACATATACGGTGTCCTTTTCGCACCGTCGCTCTTATTGAAATCCAAGGAAACTTGTTTTATCCAACTCAACAATCAGATCCATGCCGGTGTCATTTGCCTACATGTATGCTTGCGTGAATCATCAACGTAGGTAGTCAACACCTAGCTTGTAATCTCAGAACAAGACTGGATGAAGAGAGATTGGCGATGGCAATTTTGTAACGACCAATCAGCGCTCTAATTAGTTCGACATACATGACTACATCGAAGCACCAGAGCCGGCCTTTCCCGGCGGTCATCTTTACGAATGCGAATCTCTCGTTCTTCGAGTCATTTGATGCGTGCTCGGCCTGCATCTTGCCCATGTTTACTCATCTTCGGTCGACCCATCTCCTCGGGGCCGGTAATGGAACGTCTAGATCTGGCGTCTCCATCTAGTTTCGATTTTTCGAAGCTCGATTCATGCACCGCAGTAGTGTCAGTAGGTAGCCATCGTGTCAGATATCTCGACGTCAGAATTCGCCCACACGACGGGCCAGACCACGGCCGAGTGCGGAGTCGCAAGAGCTTTTAAGGGGCATTTCGAGGGGGTATTCCGTTGGAGGTAGTTGTTGTAGGGACGGTGGCGCTTGTTGGCACGAGCGACGTCGAAACGGCGCCAGACAGGGTACTCGACCCCGATGGTTCGGGAACCGGGCGAGAGGTATTAGTCGCGATGAAGCCCGTTGCATCGGATGGGAGACGTCGGCTGCGGTTAAATAACCCCCCTCTCTTCTCCCGCCTCCAGCCGCTTTTGCCGACAGGAGCTGGTGCGGAGTGTCGTGTGGTTGCGCCCGCCGCTGGAGATGCGGGTAAGATCGTGAAACCAACTTGAAGTACATCTCTTGGCATCTAACGGCGCTTGACGGGATGCCGGTGAATGTGCCCCGGACGGCCCGAAGTATCGGACAAGTGGCTAGATCAGTCTTGATGGTCCTGAACACAGGATAGCAGGGTGTGCAGAGCCTTCAGTGCGTACCACGGTCTGATTGCATGCCATCTGAAGCCCAATGTAACCTATATGCATCGTCTTATGATTTCGTGGCATGGAGGTCTGTCTTCTTGACCTCTATGCTCGGTGTCGATCATCAGCAGAGCTGTCTTGCTAACCTGGGGTAATTGATAGAATGACGATGCCATTCAAAAATGCCATACTGTTTAAATATGTTCGTGACAGCCCGATTAAACTCACCGTTGGTTTTGTCAATTGTAAAACGAAGCTCAACCATACGGGCTCAGACGTTGAAACATGATCAGTTCACGATGACGAACAATTGTACTAATTCCAGCCGTAGACTCTTTATTTAATCTCGTGGTATCATTTAAATCCATTAAAAGGGCCCCGGACAGTCCCTATCACGGCGACGTGAGACAGTGTCCCGGCCTCCGCGGAGTCGCCGGCTCAGAGCGCCACACGCTGAACTCGACGGTCTTACTGATCCCGCCCATCGGATGGTTGGACTCCACGTTCTCGAGGTCGACGTCGGACCTCGACGGACCAGCGCTGCACGTCACCATGTTCTCCTGCGAGCTCGTCCGCCTGCCGCCGCGAACCTCGACGACCCGCTCGCTCTGCTGCGTGGCGGGGTCCCAGTCTTCGGGCTTCCTGGACGAGAGGAAGCCCCGGAGCGCGGGGCGGTCGGGACACGCCGTGTCGTAGACGTGCGTCGTGAAGACTAGCTTCGACGCCAGGACGTCGATGCTGATGACGATATATCAGTCTCGGGCCAACATATTTAATTGTGAAAGGACGCATGACTTACAACATGACGACCGGAAACAGGCACTCCAGCGTGTAAGCGAAGCGATCCAGCTGGCTGGCCGCGTTCGTCGCGCTCTGGGCCGTCATCTGGAACGAGTACGTGATGGCCCTCATCGTTCCCAGGATGGCGAGCGTCGCCAGCCGGACCTCGGTGCTGCGCATGAGGTACTTGAACAGGCCGCCCTTCAGCGCGGCCCGGAGCGAGGTCGACTTGACCTCGGCGAACATCTTGAGGAGGAAGAAGGCGCTCAGGCACTCGAGCGCGGCGATGAGCACGAAGTAGGCGATGTGCAGGTTGTTGACCGTGCTCTGCAGGTTCGTGTTCCCGCGGAGGATGTACCGGACCCGCGAGACGGCGATCATGACGCGGATGGCGACGATGGCAGCGACGGCGAGCCAGAAGAGCGTGTTGAAGAGGCGCCACCCCCGGTCCTTCAGTATCCGGCGGAGCAGGACGTAGCTGTAGAAGGACAGGCCGACCTCTTGAATCTATAATAGTCTGTCAGTTCAGTGTCTCTCATGTCTCCCCTCTGCGACCCGCGACGTATGTGATCGGGACGCACCAGCCAGAACAAATCCCCGAACGCGGAGGCGGCGGCCTTCCGCTTGAGGGGATACGTCTCGTCGTAGTAGGCGTAGTAGACCAGGCCGTTCGCGATGGCCCCGGCGGCGGACGAGATTATTGGGACGACGGTGATCTGCGAGAAGGTCGTGATGCCGACGATGAGGAGGCCGAAGACGACGTTGGCGGCGCCTATCGTACTCAATATCGAC
Source organism: Colletotrichum musicola (assembly GCA_014235935.1). Classification (NCBI taxonomy): domain Eukaryota; kingdom Fungi; phylum Ascomycota; class Sordariomycetes; order Glomerellales; family Glomerellaceae; genus Colletotrichum; species Colletotrichum musicola. Next base: position 2,202 of record WIGM01000559.1, on the reverse strand, counting down.
CAGCTCAGCTCGAAGTACACTGGCACTATTGGCGTCGACATGATGTCGCCCATGGAGCTGTTCGATGACATCTGGGCGCTCGCATGGCGGTTTACACGATCGTTCGGAGGAAGGCAGTCGCAATCAGATACGTAGCCTGGGGTTAGAAAAGACAAACTTGGGTAGTAGTGGTGGACGATCACAGGCTTTTGAATCCATCCAAACCTTGTGCCGTGTGGTGTGAGGGAGAGTGCGAGTGAGCGTGTGTCTGTTGTACGTGAGCCACACCCACCAACACCAACACGCATGTCGTATTCGTCGAGCGGATGGCTCCATGCCGCAGGCAGTTTGCCCCGAACGTTGAAGCTTTGACGTGCTAAAGGCAATGAATGGGCCCCACGAGAGGCGAACGACGAGCAGGCGCGCGCGCGTTGGAGAAGCAGGGTCTTGCCCAGGGACAAATGTAGGCGGCTGTCAAGCCAGTCCTTGCTCGCGGGTCTGAGTCGAAAACCTTGCGATACGTGAGTTGTCGGCTGTTGTCTTTGATCCTGTGTCTACTGGGATCAGACAACTGGGCACACCAGACACCATGGCCAGCAGTGGGCATGTGTGTCGGGACCATATGCCGCGGTTTCCGGACGAAGACGACATCAATGTTGCGCAGGCGATCGACAAAAGTTGCCGTGAATACTACAAGTAAGTCAGAAAGCGAGAGGGCGTCTCGGACGCGAATTCCGGAGAATGAGTCTAGGTTTTCCTAAAGGGAAGGTTAGGTTCCATGGTGCTACAATAATAGTCCGTCGTTGTCCAGACCAGAGCAGAGGTTGATGAATTCTGTTGAAGCTGAGCACATGGCGCGGAGGACCGATCCATCGGACGACTGAGCTCTAATTTCACAGCCTCGGGCACCTCAATCTGTCTTCGAGCAAAGCGACTCAAAAGCCTACTGAGTGAAGCACAATAAACGAGTCCCGCGGGTTCCCTAGTAGTGGTTGACTGGCAATCGTCGGTCTTCAAAACGACTTTATAATGCGGTCCGTAAGCATCGCCCTATCGCTGTCAGTCAGCCCAGCCCGTCAGAGTTTCGTCGCGCGGCACTTGCAAGTTTCCAGAAAGCTTAAATGTCAGCCCGTCTACCCCTCGGAGGAGGGATATCGCTGCAGGGAATACAGCAGAGCAGAACTTACATGCACTCCTTTCTCCACCCAAAACGTGGGAGCAATCTTCGGCTGTCTGCCCTACTATAGGACACTACCTATTACCCGGTCGTACGACAAGGATCATGATCAGTACACACATATCGATGGTGCGAAGGTGGCGAACCAACCTCGGTTCCGTTCTGGTAAGGGTCTGGTTTCGCGACACAGCTTCTCGGGTCCTGGTAGAGGCCACCCGAGCCGCTCGTATGTACGCTTCTGCTGCCCAGTGCGTGGTGCTGGCTTGTGCACACGACGTTGAGGGACTGCGGGGATGAGGAGATGGATAGGAGACCCTGAATACGGGAATATGACGATGTTTGGCTGTAATAATGTCGATGCGACGGGTCGCGATGAGCAGCCAAAACAGGATAGCACTCTCATCCCAGAAAGATCATGCAGGAGGCTGACGAGATGTTGCGTCGAAAATGCTTAGAAATGACTGTCCCACGTTTCTGAGATCTCGTTGGTTATCTCGCGCCGATGTTGGATACCGTGAGGGGGGTGTGCGGTTTGACCTCTCTTCGTTTACTTTTTACCTTTAGGCTCTTGTCTACACTCGGCGCGGGCTGCTGGGCACACACAAGTCTCCGATCGGCGGCCGCCTCATTGGATGGCCCGTAAAATCCTGTTAGGCAAAATGTTCAGGATTAAGCCACTCCTCAAACGCGGGTTTTGGTGCAATGGCGACTCGTGCCGGGTTGCTCTCAGTGGATCTTTCCGCGGGCCTCGTCCAATGTCCCCATCGCCTGAGGTTGACACGCTTGAGGATGGAGATGTTGGCGTCGACGTCGAATGGGGGCTGGTGCGTGTGTGCGCCCCCCGATTCGTGCGCGATCAAGCGCTCCCACCCTCCTGATGCCTTCCGATCGGGACTGGAGTGTACCAGCAGGCGGCTGAGATGGGAGAGGAGGAGGCTTGGGAGGCTTGACAAGCAAGTGTAGCTTGGAGGAGGGCGGACGGGGTTGAGAGTCGGCATCGGGGTCTGAAGTGAGCCGGAGCCCTCCATCCCAAGGTTTCTGATGTG
>WIGM01000558.1:0-29456 GCA_014235935.1 Colletotrichum musicola | reverse complement strand
CGGGGAGGGGAGGAAGACTGCGATGAATATTTGGCCGAGGAGATATCAGGGCCCTGAGGCTTGGGGGGTGGAGGAGGCGGAGGTTGTTATTGATGATGCTGAGGTTGATTGGGTTTGAGGGGTGGTGTTGAGATGGGCGGTTATGAGGATGATAGCCTTCACGATGGCTTCGTTACGTGCTGAGCTTCTATGGCAACCTGGAAGTTAGTCAACTCACAAGATGAGTTTCCCAAGCGAGGTGGGTACCTAGTCGGGCAGTTGGTAAATACTCAGCTTATGAACATAACAATTGCACACCGGCAACCCTCTCACCCTTTCTGCTCCTTCCTCCCATGGCTGTATTTTCGTTCCTTCCTTCTTTGAATTATTCTCAATATTTATGATGCCACTCACCGCCCTGCCCTAACTATGCTTGATTTCTATCAACATCTCTCTTCCTGACATGCACCCAAAGATTTCTGCCACAACAATCATCTTCCCTTCGTGGAACAGCACTCTTCTCTTCGCGGAAGAACCGTCTTTTCCCCTCAAACAACCCTCTTCCCTCCGTTTGAGAGCCCTCTGCTTTCCCCTAGCAACAGTCATCTCTTCCTCAGACAACTCTCTTCTCTTCCGGGAACAGATCCCCATCAACACCACGGCCTCGGGCTCGGATCAACTCTCCAAATCACCCTACAGCTCACACAACTCCAGTTCAGGTATGTTTTCACCCCTTCTCAATCCAACTTTGTCCTTTAGGCCGAATTCCTTCCTCTGTTACTTTTCTTCCCTCTTTCCTTGTCCTTGGGACTCTTGCCTTGTTTTGTTGATGGTTGTTTGGGCGTTTTTCTCATCTGTTGTTTACATTCGACCTTCCTACCCAATGTGGATTGGCTGCTTTGTTCTATACAGCTCACTTGTGCTGGCGCCTCATTACGACTGTTCATCTGTCACTCACTGTTCTCTCACTATTGTGTTTTTCCCGTCGCATCTCCTGAGATTCTTGTGAACCTTCCCGCTAACATAGTACTTGTCCTTAGTACACACATTGCCCTGCAAGTTGTATCGGACTCCTCCCAACGCTTGCAAGATGAAGACAAAGCCCAATTCTGCAACCCTGGGTGTAAAAGAGCCCTTTCGATGGGGGTGTAACATGATGTTCCGCAAGATAGCCCCGGTGAGTGGTCATGGAAGCATCGGCCATTCAACAGTGTTTTTAACAACCGTGTTCTTCAGAAACGACCTATCGTCTCCAAAAGACTCAAGGAGTACCTTGAAAAAGCGAGAAGCGATCGAGTTGCGCCCTACCATCAAATGATGCTCCACAGGCTCCTCGCCCAGGACTTAGCTGGGAGCAAGAACATCGCCCACGGGCTCCAGGAGCTAGGCGACTGCATCAGAGTCCCGAACATTCGCCTGAAGAAGAGCGAGGTCATCAGAGAGCTTCGAGAGAAGAGCGTCCATGCTAGGACCTGCCTGGTAAAGATCAGCGAATTTGCAGAAAAGGCTCGAGATGGCAGCGGCGCCCACAAAGCGTTCAATGAATGCATTGTGCAGCCCTGCCGAAGCCTCCTTGGGATGCAACATGATGATCCCAGGGAGATTCGCGACATTGACGAGGAAACCGGACACATGATAGATACCATCAGTTACTGTTACGCAAACTGCAACGAGGACAAAGTGCTGGAGCTCGTCGACAAGCTGATTGAGAGCAGAGGCCTGCTGTACATCAGCAGGCTTCGACTCCTCATCCGCAGACTAGAGGGACTGATGTTCGACGATGACGAAACGTTCGACTTCGAAAGTGACCTCGAAGCACTGTGGACGAAGGCTTGGGGGGAGCCCTACGTCGAAGGCTTCGCCAACATCTGGAGTGAAAAATAATGGATCGGCTCCTGGATTTGTTTTGTTTGTCAAACAAGCATAACCTGACTTGGGGTTCAAGGAATGGTCAATGGATGTTTGTAGCATAAGATGTGCCGCCGGCACGTCGCCTGGAAAGCCATGTCAGATAGATGTCGAATACATGTCAGTTTACCAAAGCAGACTCTGATCATTCTACACCTCTGTGAGTCGTGACACGCATCTTCGAGCCGGGGGCTCGGGCGTCGGGGCATCTGGGCATGCTGGAGATGCCGCGACGTTCACATGAGCAACGCCGCTGGAGGTCGGCCATGATCCACACTCCCCGGCATGGATATCGCGAACCTGTCAACTCTGCGAACAGCCCCCGTTGGCCATCTTTGATTCTTCGTGGAAAGAACCGGCGAGAGCCGGTCTTAAATGCTGCCCCAACAAGACAACACGGAGTTGGTACGCGCTGGACATCGCCGACCGACGATTGGCCCGGTCGCAAAGCCCCCGCGACGTCTGATGTCGGAAGCAACTCTAACGCTTTGATGCGTGGGGCTTCTACCCCATCTAGAGACCGAGTAAGAGGGATTCGAAACTGGAGACTAGAAACAGAGCGCATCATCTGTCACGTTCGTCCGAGCGTGGGCCCGGTTGCCACGTCTCTGCTTTCAGCCCGGCTCTCTGGTCACTTACTTAAGTAAATCGGTCCCGTAGGGTCTGGGCTGATGCATGCCGTCGATCACGTTTGCGTGCTGTCGTATTCTTATTCCCCTCACGAGATTGGTTACCTCGCTTTCTGTGAAACGTGAAGCCCGGAAAAAGAGTTTATGATACGGACGTCGACCGATCCGCCGCCACCATCGTATCCGCAACAGCTCTCTCATGAAAACAACCTAGCGCCCAATGCCTCGAGCCGGTACGCAAAAGGTGAAGACTGGCTGCATAACGTGCAAGTGAGTAGCGTAGACCTTCCCTTTCCGTCATCGATTTGTAAACAAGACCAGGATCTCACGGGTTGTGCGAAGGATCCGAAGAATCAAGTGCGACGAAGGCCGCCCGTCTTGCCGCCGATGCCTGACCACGGGCCGGAAGTGCGACGGGTACACGGTGCCGCCAAAGGGCACATATAGCTGGTCTCACCTCCTCCGGGTCACCACCCCGCAGGCCGATGCCAACCTGGCGGCGCAGCAGCAGCCGGCGGCGTGGACCGGCGCGACGGCGGCCGAGAACCGCGCCATGTCCTTCTTCCACCGCGTCGCTGCTCCGGCGCTCGCGGGGTCGCTGAACAAGTACTTCTGGACCAACGTCGTCGTCCAGGTCGCGAACCAGGAGCCCGTGGCGCGGCACGCTGTGCTGGCCGTGAGCTCGCTGTACGAGGCGTTCCTGAAGCGGTTCCGCAGCCACGAGGTCGGCGAGGACGGGACCGAGGCGCCGAGGGACGCGTTCGCTGTGTGGCACTACAACGAGGCCATACGACTGCTGCGGTCGACGAGGGACAGGGCGCTGACGCTGTTTGTGTGCGTGCTGTTTATTTGCATCGAGCTGCTCCGGAAGAATGCCGGGGTCGCGATCGAGCACTGCAGGCATGGGATTAACATCCTCAACGAGGTCCGGTGCGAGTCAGAGTTCATCAAGAACTACGTCAAGCCTGCGATCGCCAACCTTACCATCGTGCCGTACCTCCGGGGCGCCGGGCCTGAGTCCTTTCCGACCCTCGGCGGGCCCCCTCCTCCGGCGATGAAGAGGCAGTTCAAGGGGATATCCGAGGCACATGCACAGCTTATACCGGTCCTCGTGCGGCTCATGAGGTTCATGCGGTCGGGTGGCGAGGCCCGTCTCGAGCCCGGGAGGAAAGGCCCCGAGCCAGACACCGAATGGATGAGGCAGTCCGTCGTCGCGGACCTCGACTCTTGGTACGAAGCCTTTGAGCAGTTCAAGACGTACCTGTACGTGCCCGCGAACGCCGAGGAGAGGAACGTGTCGAGGCTGCTGGAGATGCGGTGGATCGTAGGGAATATGATGTGCACGATGCACAGGTCCGGTCGGGAGACCGACTTCGACGAGCACGAGGCCGACTTCCGCCGGATGGTCGCCCTGGCGACGCCCGTCGCCTCCGCGGCGAAGGAGTCCCCGACCCCCGAGGAGCCGCTGTACGCGGGGGAGTTCGCGCTCGAGCTGGGGTTCACGTCGCTGCTGGCGTACGTTGCGATGAAGTGCCGCGTGTTCGAGGTGCGGATTGCCGCGTGGACGTTGATGATCAGCCTCGCGCGGCCCGAGATCAACATCTGGTCTGAGGACTTGACGTTGTGCCTCTGCAAAGTTCTCATCGAGACGGAGCACGGAATTGAGCTGAGTGAGGGGGAGACGCCTGTGGAAGTGGGCGAGGGGGACCTGGGGCTTCCACCGGAAGAGCGGCGGGTAGCCAGCTGGAGCCTGGAGACCAAGATCACCAGGGAGGGCAAGCGGACGTTCCTGTTCAACCTGATGCAGCGGAAGGCTGGTAGTGATGAGTACGTGGTTACGAAGAAGTGGATGCGGATGTAGTGGTTGACGGGCCGGCAACGCAGTCATGATATGATAACCAGACGGTTTGCCTTTTCGACCTTTCGGCGTTCTTCTTTCGTTCATATTACCACTTTCTGTCCCGAGAATCAGCCCTGGCGTTTGGATCTGTATACATGTATTTTCTCGTTGTGTTCAGGTCGATGATAGATACACTACGAAGCTCAGTTTCCTGACGCCAATGTCTTCTGCCAGTCACGAACGGCTCCTATGAGTATGATGGCCAAGCCTTGAAGATAATCGCACAGTTTCATCGGTTGATTGACTTTCTAATAGTCTCAATGAAGGTCTCAATTCTTCCGCTGTGTCAGCGGCCAAGTCAACAGCCGAGCTTCGAGGCCCGGAGTGGAAAGACGGAGAAGGACAAGGAAGAATGCATGTGCGAAACCAAACAAGAAGATCAACGTGTGGCAGGCTTACCGAAACTTACTTGTGTCGATATCGTCAATACCAAAACCTACCTGCCAATAGACCTGGCATCGAGCACAGGTAGTGTCGAGTAATGCTCTCCATGCTTTGGACTAGGCCACGGAGATCTTTATTGGACTTCCTTCCCGGACTAGGCAGAGCGACCCGAGCTCGGCAGCACGCCGACCTGGAATGATGTCGAACCTGGTTTTCCTTTGCGCCAAACCAACTATACTCGACCGAGTTTCTCTTGTCATCGACCTGGACCCTAGACACCTTGCTCCAAGACATTGTTCAGGCCCAGTCGTAAAGAACTTAAGACCCATTGGCCCCTTTATTCAGGAAATCCATGACTGACACGGGCCAGCTGTCTTTTAACCGCGTAACAAAGGTAACGATGCTGATTTTTACACCCGAGTCTCCTTTCCCTGATTTGGGGTTTATGGCAATGCTCCCCGAGACTCGGTACGACCCACCAGGTACAGGTACCTCCCCCCTGGCAATTTGAGTATCACAGCTTTTCCTCAAAGTCTGGTACTTTCCATGGCCTCTTCATCATGCGGTAGACCACCGTATTGCAGTGAGACGTAAGAATATCTTTAGCAGCCTGGTGTCAATGTTTGCAACCTCTCTACTCAAGGCCGCAGGCAGGTGTTTTCATCTTCAAGGGAATACGGACATGTGCGGCTAAAGAATAGCCATGAAGCATATTCTGCCCTGTTTGATGGTCATCCTTGAGGGCTGGATGTATCCCGGGGTCTTCAAGCAGGCTGCACTGCGAGTCGATCTCGAAGCTTGCCGATTCGATCCCCTTACAACCTCAGGCCCGGAAGCTGCTTTTTAGGAGATAGTTGCCTTTCCGGGATTCTACACGTATTGCCGCCAACCCAGAACTGACTTTGAACCAGAGATTATATACTCTACTGGTTCTGATATGTAAACGAAACTTGCAGTATGATCCCTGAGGTTTGTTCTTGTACGTCACTCAGACGCTTTGTTCCGGCCAACCGGTGAACTACAAGTCATCCGCTCCTCTCCTCGCAACACTCGGCAGCAGTCAGTACAAGAGACACTTCCACGCCCATGTTTAACACATACGACCATACCTTCCAGAAAATACGGGATCCCGTCCGCTCTCCCATAGTCAAGCTGGAAAGGGCCGGACTAGTACCCAGGTCGGTGACGACTGGGGAATCCCCGGTGTTGTATGTTTTCCCTTTTTCTCATTTTTTACATTTTGCTTCTAATTTTGCCTTCGGATTATTCCTGTTTGCTACCATCGTCGTTGTCCGTGGGTTTGGTTGCGTGTGGGATTTAGAGCAAGAGCGGGGTGAAGGGAAGACATGTTCCCCAACATCAAACTCAAGAGGATATGACCGAAATCGTTTGCTCTTACCAAACTGCATCCCAGTCAGTTCCTGGATGTGAACGACTCGCACACGCACGATCAAGCGCTAAACGGGGCCCTGGTTGGGCATGCATACATGTATTCAAGGGTCGAGGTCGCATCTACATGTATAATGGTAGAAGTCGTCTCCTCGGAATTCGACTAGTCGACAGCCCGGACCTTGAAGTCTAACGACACACGCCCAGTCTCGACGCCAGCAGTGTTGAGCCGCTTGAGGTGATGGAAGCAGGCTAGCCGGCTACGCGTGTCATAGTTTCCGATCTGGAGCTGCTCGAGGAGTTCCGCCACGACGGCGTAGAGAATCTCGAGGCTGCCGTCCTCGATCTTGACCGCGATGCCGACGGCCCCCTCCGACCCGAGCCGCTTGGTGTCTTCCGACACCCGTATCCCAACTCCGTAGAACCCGTCGGCACCGACCTTGCCCATCAGAGTGCCTCCGTAAGCCTCCATGAGAAGGGTGCAGAATCGGCCCTCGCCGCCGACCATCTCCGGGTACCCGGACATCGCGTTGAAGATGCGGGCCATGTGCTGCGTCCTCTCAGGAGCGGACGATCCTTCATGCTGAGCTTCGTCTGCGGCGCGGGCGAAGGCGGCGAACATGCGTCCCATGGAGGACAGTGGTAGGCCCGGCGCTGGGAGGTTGCACCCGTCGATGGCCCAGCTGACTTCGGTTTCGTCGAGGTCACTCAGATCCTCTACCGCCTTCTTCACCTCGATCTGGATCGGATGGTCAGGCAGGTGGTAGCCGTCGAACCCGGCACCCAACGCGAGCGCGCCGCCTAGCACACCGGCGTGCTTCCCCGAGCAGTTGTTGTAGACGGCCGTAGGTTCCAAATCAGCCTTGATCCAGGCCCTGGTGATGTCGGGGTTGATGGACGGATGTCCGCCGCAGCGGAGGTCCGACTCAGCGGCCCCGACTCTGGCGAGCATCGACCTCGCGCGCTCGATGTGCCGCTCCTCGCTGCTGTGCGAGGCGCACATGAGGGCAAGGTCGGCGTCGTCGAAGCCGAAGCGGTCGAATCCCGGGGTCTCGAGGACGGCGAGGGCCTGCGCGGGCTTCGCTGCGGACCGCGCGAGGGTGATGCGGGACGGGTCGCCGACTGCGTAGAGCAGCTTCCCGTCTGCGTCGACGACGGCGGCGTGGACGGCGTGTCTGTTCTCGACGATGCCGCCGCGGTCGGTGACGACGAAATCTGAGAGGCAAGTTGTCTTCGTCATCTCCGGGGATCTGCCGCAGATATAAAAGATTTTTAAGAGGGTGAAGGTCGCGGAGTTGGCGGGAAGCACGTCTTGGTCGTGGCTGTGACTAACTTGGTTTGGGGGCTTTGCAGCCTTTTAACCCACGAATAGGGCACACATGTTTCTGCCGGTGGCATTGATCATGGCGCGCAAGTTCAAACGCCGAACATGATGGGACAGTCGATGAACGAATGAACGAATGACTCGGCTTGTGACCGACGATGACCGACGGCTGCTCTCCAGCACGCGCGGGTTTCAGGTACCCCTTCAGTCGAAAGTCGTAATACTGGAGCGAAGTCCAAGTTGTAGATCGCGCCCTTGGTCTCCGTCCTGTGGGGATTCATCTTAGCCTATGAGTAAGCGACAGTGGTTTACCAATTGTTACTCCGTTTCCCTCATGCGAACGTCACTAAATGTCAACTCAATTCCAGCTGCACTGCCAGTGTTGATTGTACCTAGTGACGTGAGCACACGTTAAGATGTGATGGGAAGTATTCCAAAATTCTCGAAGCTAGCGAGCGAGAAGAGCTAGCGACTGTCTTGTTGACGAGGATGAATGATTACCCGGCAAAGAGTAATACAAAGACGACGGTTGACACCAAAGGCACTGAGATGAATCGGTGGAGGGCGGGCAGTTCGAAACATTTGAATGTTTCCAATGTTTCTGCCACGACAGATCGTCCATGATTTCAGGGCTTAGAGCTCGAGCTTCCTCCTTCAGGGGCCCGGGGCGGAGGCTGACCGGAGCCGGGACCGGGACCGGGAGACCACCCGGTCTCATTTCTTCAGTTGACGAGACTCTTCAAACTACAAATTCTCGAGATGGTCCATCAATCCTGCTATGGCAGAGACCGAGTTCGTAAACCTTAAAAAGCCTCTGGACAGTGTCTTCTCGATTTCAACCGCGGGGTAGCAGAAGTCTTACCTGCATTGATTGGTCTTGCAGTCACGCAAGGCCAATCGGCTGGGAGACCGGTCCACAAACCACTCCCCCGGTTCTATCCATGAGTCACAAAGTGTTCGAGAGGTCTAATATCTATTAGAACGCATAACCCCAAATCCCCAGAAATCGTCAACGCAGGGCGCAGATAACACCTCCGAGAAAGGCATGGCGTGCGCTCTGAAAGGCCGACGGCGTGGAAAAGACTTCCCCGCATGTGGGGCCGGTCTCGGCTCGATCTCTTACACTACTATAGCATCCCGGCAGCAGAAAAGCTAGATATCAAAACTCCCATCTCCATAGATTGTGTTGCAAAGGCCGTTTTCTGATTCATACGCATCATCAGAGAAGACTGAGTTCATCATCCTCAACTCCAAAATGTCCGTCGAACTCCAGCCAACGCCGCTGGACGGCCGATCTACGGACCGCTCCGCTATGCCCAGCGACGACGAGGAGGGCAGCACCCTCATCCAGGCCCTCCCGCCGACCGACCGCGGCGCCGAGGCATACAAGTTCCTCTTCGCGAGCTTCATGGTCGAGGCCGCTCTCTGGGGTACATGAACCTGGCAAACCCGGATCACCATCACAACATAGCTAACGCCGCGCAGGCTTCCCCCTGACCTTTGGCGTCTTCCAGGAGTACTACTCCTCGCAGCCGCAGTTCGAGGGCAACTCCAACATCGCCGTCATCGGCACCGTCTCGACGAGTATCTACTTCATCGGCGCCCCCATCGCAGCGCCCATCGTCGCCCGCTTCCACCGCTACCAGCAGCACATGGTCGTCGCCGGGTGGGCCATCTGCGTCGCCTCCCTCGTCGGCGCGTCCTTCTGCAGCTCCATCAGCGGGCTGATTCCGACCCAGGGCGTGCTTTACGGCTTCGGGTTTCTGATGATCTACTTCCCCGTGTTGCGCATGCTCAACGAGTGGTTCGTTGCTCGTCGCGGCCTGGCGTATGGCGTGCTCTACGGCGGAGGCGGGCTTAGCGGTGCTGGACTGCCTTTTCTTCTTCAGCTTCTTCTGTCCAAGTATGGCTACCGCACGACGCTGAGGGCCGTCGCTGTCGCGCAGTTCGTGCTGGTCGCGCCCGTCCTGCCGCTGCTCAAGGGCCGCGTCCCGCCGGCCTCGCGCGGCGCGATCCGCATGCTCGACGTGAGCTTCCTCCGGCAGCCGCTCTTCTGGTGCTTCGCGCTCTCAAACCTATTCCAGGGGTTCGCGTACTACATCCCCTCGCTGTATCTGCCCTCCTACGCCGCCGGCATCGGGCTGTCGGGAACCATGGGGGCCTTGCTTCTGGCCGCGCACAACCTGGCGACGGTCTTCGGCCAGGTCGGCTTCGGGTGGCTGTCGGACCGGACGGGCAACGTGCTCGTGCTGGTGTTCGCGTCGTCGTTCGTATCGTCCGTCGCGGGCTTTGTGATCTGGGGCTTCGCGCGCTCGCTTGGCGTGCTGATTGTCTTTGCGCTCGTGTTTGGGTTGTTTGCGGGCGCGTTCCCCGTGTTCTGGGCCAAGTTCGGCGCGCTGCTCTCGGATGACCCCCAACCTGTGTACAGCATGATGGCGTTCGGCAAGGGCATCGGGAACCTTGCCACTGGTCCCATCACCGCCATACTTCTGACTCGGCCGGTCAGCTCCGGGTATGGCATCGGGAGGTACGAGTCGCTTATCCTGTTCCTCGGCTCCTTCATGCTCTGCTCGTCGCTTGGGATTCTTGGCTGGCCTCTTAAGAAGGTCACTATCAGGGCGTAATATGCCAGGCAATGATGTATCTGGCCGGCAACTAAACCATGAAAGGTGGATGAAACGGAACAGGCGGTCAAAAATTTTGGATTTGGAAAGTTGCAACATTAAAATGGCTCTATTATACTTCTAGGGTATCCGTGTTTATCAAAAGGACGTAAACGTCGCGCGCAAAAAAATCAAAGCTCGAAAGTCGCTCCCTTCCCAGCCTACTTGGGGACCTCGGGGGTGGAGCGGTGCTCCGACGAGACGGTCTCGCCCAGCGGCCGCTTGAAGAAGACGTTCCTCTCCCAGCCGTCGATCTCGTCGACGACGACCTCGCGCACCAGCTCGTAGCCGCCGAGCCTGGGCAGGATCTTGGCCCAGACAACCCAGTACAGGCCGCCGGCGACGATGATGGCGATGCCGACGACGCAGTGCAGGTAGTACGGCAGGCTCTTGTAGACGTTCTGGCCCTCCTCGGGGGGCACGAAGGGGGCGATGACGAGGTAGACGTTGCTGAGCATGAAGAAAACGACGACGGGGAGGGAGGCGCTGATGGGCGGGTTCCAGTTCCACTCCTTGCGGTTGAGGTAGAGGTAGGCCAGGCCGCCGGCGACGAAGACGTTGATGATGGCGAGGGGGTAGGAGATGAGGTTGAGGATGAAGTCGTAGGCGTCGCCTGGAGAGGTTGTTAGTAGCCGCGGTTGACACGTCAGTCAGGGGAAAGGGGGTCTTACCAGGAGGGGGAGCGAGCATGGTGATGACGCAAATGAGCCAGTGCTCAAAGAGACCAGCGAGGGGAGCGTTGAAGGGCTTGTTGCTGGCGAAGAAGCGGGACCAGGGTAGGATACCCTCGCGGCCAAGCTCCTGGACGAGACGGCCCTGGGAGAAGATGACACTGAGGACGTTGCCGTAGGCGGAAAGAGCAACGAAGACGGAGAGGGCGCGCTCGGCGGTGCCGCCCATGACGTTGCGGAAGAGCGAGGCGGCGACGAGACGGCCGCCCTCGAGGATCTCAGTCTTGGGCACGGCGGCGAAGTAGGCAATGTTGACGAGCATGTAGAGGATCGATATGGTGATGATACCGGCCGGGGCGGCGATCTTGAGGGTACGGACGGGGTCCCTGGTCTCGCTGAGGGCGTAGTTGGCGTTGCTGTAGCCGATGTAACTCCAGATGACGTTATACAGGGCGGTGACGATGCCGTAGGCGCTGCCGGTGGTGCCCTCGAAGGCGTTGCGGAAGTTGTGAGGCTTCTCGTCCTCCGGGAGCTTGACGTGGCCACCGAGGGCGACGAAGCCGCAGATGATGATGATGAGAATGATGACGAGCTTGATGGAGCCGAGGAGGTTCTGCAGGCGCAGGCCCCACTTGAGGGCGAGGCCGTGGATGAGGAAGGCCGAGGTGATGCAGGCCAGGCCGATGCCGCGCTGGTTCCAGCGGTCGACCTCGACGTTGGCGGCGTGGAGGATGTACTCGCCGAAGACGACCGAGTTTCCGGAGGCCCAGCCGAGGAGGACGACGTAGCCGGTGTAGAGGCCGGTGGTGAGGAACTTGGGGCGGCGGTAGACGAACTCGAGGTAGTTCTTCTCGCCTCCGTTCTTGGGGATGGCGGTGCCCCACTCGAGGTAGACGGCGGTGCCGGCGAGGGCGATGATCATACCAGCGACCCAGATGAAGAGGGAAAGGCCGACGCTGCCGGACATGCGCAGGATGGAGCCGGGGGTGGCGAAGATACCGGTACCGACGACGCGGTTCACGATGAGGAAGATGGCCGTGGTGACACCGATCTGGCGCTTGGCCTCGCGAGCGTTCTCGATGCGGCCTGGAGTCAAGGGGTTAGCGGGGGGATATCGACAGCAGGACGATTGAAGGTGACATACCAGCTTCGCTGTCGAAGGTGGCATAGTCGGGGTTGCCATCCTTCTTGGCGCCCTCGGCCGAGGAGCTGCCGTTGAGCTTGTTGAGAATGTTGGTCATGCTGGGCTACCGACTATTCTGGTCGTTGTCTTGAGCCGGCCACGGAAGGGCAGGGAGGAATCAGAGACAAGAGTCGGAGGAGGACGAGACTAAAAGACACACAGGAGACGGAACACGATCCGGGCAGACCAGAAGGTCGCCGGGAGGTTTTATGTCTTTCGTCGTGTAGCCCCGCCAAGCGGATCACGTCTTAACGACACCGAGTTGGCGCCATGTGGCGAGACATTTTGTCTGCACCAGCTGTGTGTGTGTGTGCGACGTGTGGATGGTCTTGGGAGCTGGACCTAGGAGGGATCGATGGACTCGAGGTCAGGGATACCCCCTGTAAGCATGTCAAGAGACAGAAGAGGCTCTAGTCGATTCGAGGCGTAACCGTGTTTGCGTACCCATACTTGAGAGAGTACGGGTACGCTAAAGGGATTTGATGTTCGCCCAGGTTGCCCGCGTTATTCCGAATGTATGCGAGATTCTCACGGCCCCAGGAGCCTCTCTCAGCTGGAGTAGAAGCCCACTTACCCCCATGGACTAAATGGACCCCCCGCCAGGCGTCGAGAAGAACCAGGGGACGGGGACAAGGGTTGTCTCGGTCCCGGTGGCCTGGTGCGAGAAGTTCTGTGTCATAGTTTCTGTTTGTGGTCCACAACACCGATGACGCGATCTGAGGTGAAGATGTCGAGCGGGAAAATTTTTGGCGGCGGGGCCCAATTAGATATTGGTGTTTGGTGGGGCATTGCCGCTGATTTGCGTTGTGGTTCAACGACACTGCACTGCAACCCCTTTTGCTCTTTGGCGACGAGAGTTTGCATGTCACTATGTGTTTCACTGTATTTCCGTATTGAGCAACAGGATCATGGTGAGACCTTTGCCTCGTCTGCTGAGAATCACGTATTTCTTGGCCCTGGTTCTTCACATGCCTTGGAGGGACACACCCACGGCGCCAAGACCTCCAAAAGTTCGTCCGACCATCTAGCCTTTCAACGATATTGTCTTGGCTTTGACCGCTTGCAACGGACTTGAAGAGATTCTGGCAGGAGGTTAACTAAGTGTCAATAGTGATTCTGCAGTCCACCAGTTGTGTTGGTTGTGTGTGGAGAGGCCATTGGTTTAGCATCGAGTTGATGCCGTGATCCCTCGAAGTACCTAATGGACAACAGCGTTATAGTAACACAACACCACATTGATGAGGCGCCTTTGTAACTCGTGGAGTGATATTGACGCCTCGTGGCGAACGGTCATCACCGATGCGTTTCTCCTTAAGCCTAGCCCGTGAGATCTCATGTCGATGGTGCCAACGGCGACAAGGCTCACCACGTCGGGCCACCACCATCGGTTGCAGCAAAGTTCTAGGCTGCATCTTCCCGCCAGGGAGCTGATCCTCATCCCGCGCGATGCCCAGGGGCTACGAGGCTCTCGCCAGGAGACACATTGTCCAGAAGCAGCCGAAAAGCGTCAGAATTCTCACACTCTGGCCAGGCTCGCGACTCGTCAACAAATCAGCATCGCCAAACTTCTGCTGACAAGGCCTCGCTTGTCATCGCCTGACAGGTGTCCACCCTTGTTGGAGGCCGTGTCTCTCGGACAAAGAGACCGGATGGGTTAACACGTATTGCGCCCGACTCTTGGGTCCTTCCTGATCCGAGCTCTCGGCTCCATGAAGTCATAATAGGCTGTATCGCGTGATGGCTCTCTGTGAGCCGTGGGCAAGCGATGCCAGGGAGTTCATGCGCGTCTAACCGAGACGACGGTCCCTTCTCGGTTGGGCCGGATGACTGTTGATCGATTGACCGCTGGTCTATATGTATCCTGAACCCAGAGACCAGAATCCCTGATGCGTCCGCTGGAATCCTTTATCGCTGGCTTGAGTGAAAGCTTTCTTGTCAAGATCAATACCATCCCCTTTTATTGAGCACAAGCAAAGTCAACATCGGAGGCTTGGTTCGGGTGATGCTGCGGCAATCCTATGGCTGAGCGTCGTCAGTTTAACAGATCAATCGGCGGATCATGAGCGCGGAATGAACCGAATAATCATTCGCAACTCTCAAGAGCTAGTCGAAATGAAGGAATTGGGCTAGTGAAGATGTTGGGTTCAAAATACGATGATTCGCTTGAGTGAGATTCCGGTTGTGGATGAGACACGGTGAATACGGCGACTATGGCGTGCTTCCTCGGCTTGTCTGTCAGCCAACCAGTAACACTAGGGGCACGTCTACACGCGTAAGTGACAGGATAATTGCCCATTGCCTAAATTACCAGTAACCTGTCACGTGCATTCCAAAGTTCGATTGAAGGTGGAAACAGGTAGAGACTGCCTACACATCGAACTTCGAACTTGATCTTCTCCTTAAATGAGATGTCAACCCAGCCATGGATGTTGTCTTTGTCATCTCTATATGTCTTCGAAGAAAGCAGGGGCCAAGATAAGGTGCCGCGGAGGCCCCGCAATCAGGCATTTCCGGGGAAGTCCCATCCCTCTCGATAACATCTCGACTGACTCTGCTCTGCCGCCGCATGTCATTTACGCCCTGTCTCCGATCTACCCTCCGCACGAAGCCACACTTTCCAGCTGGCTGGATAAACTGCTGCATATTCCCCTGTCTAGCCTGGTGGTTTGCGGGTCGAGGGTGCAGCGACTTGGAGAAAAAAGGCTGAACCGTTTGCCGGCGGACCGAGCCGCCTAGAGGTGCCCCCGATCCTTCGGAGCTCTCGACCCAGGGGCCCAGATGGGCTGCCACGGACTCTACACGCGTATGCCCGTGGGTTTTGCCTATCAGTGGACCGGACCAGTGTTTATCATGAGAGACGGGCAGCCCGCGTCTCTCGCGGAAGCGTTGCTTCTAGAACACGGTTGGTAGCATACGAGGTGCTACCTCGCACTGCATGTCTCGTTCGGTTTTGCCCGAAAGCGACGACAGGCATCTATACCAAGTTACACCGCTCGACGGTCAACATTACGAGAAGACAAAATTGGCATCGCCCTTCCCAATGACCTCTGGCCTTGGATATCCTGCCCAACTATGCACGCGCGGGGAGAGGCGGACTTCATCCGGATGCGGACAAGGGTGCTCCGATGTTCGGAGGCCCACTCGCTTCCCCGGACTGCGGAGAAGTGACGCCAGTGCTGCTGGGACGAAACGCTGTATTAACACATTGAAAACGTCCAGTATGCCTGGATAAATCAACACCGATTCGGGGCTCTGAGAGTACACGTTTTCTGTCAACTTCGGCAGCAACAAGACACATTCCACCAGATGGCCTAATATGCGACTCCACGCGACAACTGGTCGGGCCGTTACGCCCCTGGAGGGCATCTCTGGTGGCGACTCTGACATTGAGCGGTCGCAGATAGCCGAGGTTACGGACTACGATGTCGCCAAGGAAAAACCGTCTCAACCGATTTCGAATGAGGGCATCGCAGACGACAACGGCGAGGCACGCCTCGTCGAGCTGCCACTGAACATCGACGCCTTGGATCCTGAGTTCCAGATGACCGACTACCTGCGGTCGTACGGCATAGAAGGGCTGCCAGACAATGACGACCAGCTCGCGGCCATCGACAGGAAACACCAGTCGCCGTTCGGCTGGTCGCTCCGCAAGAAGATAACTGTCCTGTTCGGCACCTTCTTCGCCTCGACGCTCGCGGCCTACTCGGCCGGCGCGTACGCCATGGCCGCTGACCCCCTGACAGAAGCATGGGATCTTACGAGCACCGAATTCAACTTGGGCATCACCCTCTTCGTCCTGGGCTTCGGGTTTGCTCCGATGGTCTTGGCTCTCATCAGTGAGGTCCATGGCCGGTACTGGGTCTTCGTCGGCTCCGGTGCCGTGTTCTTCCTGGGCACCCTCGGCTGCGCTGTGACGGCGTCGTTCCCGGGAATGATGGTCTCGCGTCTCGTCACCGGCAACGGCGCCTCCGTCTTCGCAACCCTGACGGGCGGTGTTGTCGGCGACGTCTTTCATAAGGAAAACCGCAACACGCCCATGGCCCTGTACTCCTTGACCATCATGATTGGCACCGGCCTGGGGCCCATGATTAGCGGCATCATCGTCGACAACCTCCCTTGGAGGTGGATCTTCTATCTGCAGATGATCACGGTTGGGACGACAACCCTGGCCATCTTCTTCTTCTTCGATGAAACAAGGAGCAACGTTGTCTTGGGAAGTAAGTGCGTCGTTCTCAATAAGTGCTTCGAGAACATCAGCCTCCGGCGAACGGCTTCACCAAAGACTTCTGAACTGCCGATGCTTGAGGAGGAACCCCGACCAACACCGGAGTTCATTGCGGGGCCGGTCCGGGTCGTCTTCCGCCCGCACGCCGAGGGCCCGGAGCTAGACTGGAGCATCGTGTGGAGAAGCTTCTCCTTCCCGCTGAAACTCCTCTGCACCGAGTCCGTCGTCTTCTGGTTCTCGGCCTGGGTCTCCTTCGCCTGGGCGATCCTCTACATGCAGTTCACCAGCATTGGCCTCGCCTTCCGATCCACGCACGGCTTCAGCCACAGCCAGGTCGGCGGCGTCTACACGGCCGTGATCCTGGGCTCTTTCATCGGGGCGGCGATCACCATATTTCAGGATCCAGTGCTCCGGAGGCTCATGCCCCAGCGCATGGCGACGCCCGAGGGCCGGCTGTACTCGGCGTGCATCGAGTCCCTGTTCCTTCCGATCGGGCTGTTCTGGTTCGGCTGGAGCTCTTCGCCGGACGTCCACTGGATCGTTCCCGCGCTGGCCATTGCGTCGGTGACGGTTGGCATCTTTGCCATCTACCTCGCGGTGTTCAACTACCTCGCCGACGTGTACCGCAGCCACGCTTCTTCCGCTCTCGCGGCGCAGTCTATGTGCCGGAACCTGCTGGCCGGAGTGTTCCCGCTCTTCTCGAACACCATGTTCTTGAGGCTGGGCTACGGGCCCACAGGCAGTCTCCTGGGAGGCATCGGTTTGCTCTTGTCCCTGGTACCGTGGCTGTTTTGCATCTTTGGGGAGAGTATGAGGCGTAAAGACAGCGAGAAATCTCTCGTGTATTAAACCTCAGATTTCACAAACAGATACAACATCAAAGGAAATATGAAAAGGTGTTCTTGTTGGGAAAACAAGTAAATCAAATATACAGATCTGGGGTAAAATACGATATATCGTAGTGTCTTCTTGCGGTGGTTGCTGATTCTTCTTGTATTCACGAGAACAGCTCTAAGTCCGGCGGTATGCTTAACGGACCTACGTCCGAAGTACGTACCACTGAAACCAGCAGTCACGTGTTTCAGTCACGTGATATCCGGTTGATCCTCGGCCGCAGGGGCCGAGGGCCGCGGCCGGTGCCATTGCAGCTATTCCGACAGTTCTATTTGATGAGAAATCCCGTGATTCTACCAATCAATGTCTTCTACACTGGAAACCCGTGCAAGCTAGCTTCCTACGTAAGAGCCTCAGTATGCCCCGCTGAGGTATTCCTAAATCTCTGTAAATAAGCAACGAACGATGCCAATTGAATAGGAGACCTACAATGTGTATAGAATAATGATTCTGATGTAGGAACATCTCCGAAAACAGTTGTCAGACAATAACCACCACCCTTCCCGTCTCAAATTCTGTAACATCTCGGCGCCAGGCGATTGTTTGATATCCGTCTTTGTCTGATAGTTGGTATTCTTCATCTTCCTTGTATTCAGCAATACTAACACGACGAAATACCGAAGCAGTCCCAAACTCTTGGCTATTGTCCACAGGCTTGAGTAAAAGGCTGACGGTAGTTTTCTCAGGTGGAAGAGACAGTCCACAAAGACCACTAACATGTGGATGTGGAGGGGTTGCTCCAGATTCCAGCAGATCGAAAATATAGAGGTTGTCTCGAGATTCTGAAGCATGATCGAACCATTGTGATCTGCTATTTTCAAAGATCGCTGGATTGCCAGCTGAAGGATCACTGCTGCGGGGTCGACACACACCGACAAAGCCTTTGAGTGTAATGAAGCCTGAGATATGGCTGTGCGATTTATCAGTGCTGATGTCGACCGAAATTACAGATGCCTTTGGCATCATCTTTCCATCGTGTCGAAGTAATTCGTAGGATACCTTGCCAGAACGAGCACCCCAGGTTCAGGACGGGCCCGTCATATCTGTTTCGTCAGGCTGCTGGAGCTGCTAGCACATGCTGGGAATTAACTGCTTGCCATTCCATATCCCACCGCTAAATTCGTCCCCACCAGCTTGGCAAAGCACCTTGGAGATTGCCAGAAATGCGGGTATTCTGTCAGAATGCTTCGTCAACCTTCTCCGGGTGAATTCCTCGACCTGGGATTGCCACACTTCGAAAGGACTCGCCTTGCTGTGATGGGACTTTTTTGGTTGCTGACAAGCCTTGACGGCCAGTTTCAGACTTCGCCTAGCTTCCAACTCTTGGCGAACGTACTTGATACACAATCCTTCGGGACCTGATTCGAGTCGATAAGAGCAAAGACATTCCCAATGCAAGATACCGGGGCCAAAATAGACCACTAGTGTGCTCATTAAGTGTTCTTGTAGTGTCCATGCCCTCTGATGTACCGGACCGTCGATAACGCAGTCCAACCAATCGTGGTGATCGGGATAAGCTGCCAATTCGAACACGCTATCTTCAATGAAGGAATGGCGATACTTCTTCGAAAGAAGAAGTTTCAGTGGTATGGGTCTAGTAGTTTCTCTTAATCTTGATTCGAACAAATTGTCTCGAGAATCTGCTGCAACGAGACTCGTGAGCATCAAGTCGGCCCGGGAGTAGAGCTCATGCATGATTGCAGCTACGCGGGCCCAGTCATCCGGGTCGTCTTGAATAATGCACAGCGCGTCGGTCCAAAGATATTCGTAACCTAAAGATCCTGTTGCTATTATGGCTTGGCGAAGTAAGGTGGGGAGTGATGCCAAAGGGATGCATTTGGTGCGGTGTAGGAGATTGTCCTTGGTTGTTATGGCGTTTCCCGTAAGACCCCAACAATACGACAGAATGCAGTAACGCTGCTTGAGCCCGTTTCTCACGAACAGAAATGGCTCCTGATCTTCAGAGCCGACATTCAGTACTCGAGTTGGTATAGTGCTGCATGATCCTGATGGCCGGTATACATCTCGACATAAGGAATGCTCCGGCGAGGTGTTGCAAGTCTGAATTCAATGCTTCGCGACGCTCATCGCTTTTGGTGAACCAGTATTAGTGTCATGCACAGTGGGATATCTTTGTTGCGTTTGGTGATTCTCGAACCCTGCGTCATAGGTCCGCAAGTTAAACGTCCCACATGAAGATTTTGAATCGCCAAGTTATGCGGTGAACGCGTATATCTGGCGTGGATCAAGCATCTCCCAAGTTTTGTGCTCGGGCTGTGGCTGAAGTTTCAGACGAACGGGTAAAAGCTCAGGATTTTGGCAATTTTCGTTCATCCCGTTCAGTTTGCGAATCTTCAGGTTGCCAGAAATTGTTACGCAAATGGGACAACCGGAGAGAGCGCAGGCGTCCAGTTCCTGCTTGTTCTTATGGATGTCGACCGGCGTGTCGTAAGACCTCCACTTCCCCGCGTCTCTATTCCTTGAGAATCTTTCTAGAAACGCTTGGAATTTCAAACATTCCGAACAAAACTTCTCGTCGAGAGCCAGTCTTGGTCTTTGGGAGAGGCTATAAAGACTGTCCATCAAGTTGTTGACGTGGTCATTGACTGCGCCCGCACCCCATTTCTGTTGCTGAGGAATATTCAAGGCAGAAACGAGGTGGTGGTAGGCTCCGTATAAGTCTCTATTGGGAAGTACTTCATTGCTAGAAACGACAGTAAGAAGTCTCTGGGCTGAGGTAGCGATATCCTGAGGCTTCGGACTCGGAAATCCTCTGTCGGATTGCATCAAAGGCGTTGGTATCTGTCCGTAATCGTCTGACATCAGCCTCTCAAGTATCGACTTTTCTAAGGCCAACAAGGCGAGGTCCGTGATTGACTATTCGTGGTCTGCAGCAGTCTCTAAAGCAGCACCGCCTTCAAGCAGGGTGAAGAATATCTCTTCGTCTCCCTCGTAAAGAGCTGCGTGGAGAGGAAGGAGGCCGCCTTGCGAGGCTCTGCTTAGGTCCGCACCATTTTGCATAAGGAAGCGAATGGCCTCCAGGTTCTGAAGCTTGATGGCCTCATGGATAGCAGTGCGTCCTTCCCCGTTATGAATATTGGGGTCTCCGCCGTGACTCAGGATAACTCTAGCCGACTCGTAATCAAAGCACAGAAGCGCGAGATGAAGCGGTGTATTCCATCTTTCCCAAGTGTCTGCGTACTTATTAGGCGCGGACATTGGATGCGGGTTGATGATATCTTCGTAGCTCCAATGCGTGTCAGGATCGAGGGTACCCTCTCGAAGCGCTTCCAGAACAAGTTCCGACGCAGAGCTTCCCCCGGGATGAAATTTGTCTCTGAAGTGCAGTTTGGGAGGGTATCGAGGCCTATTGAGCTTAGTCAGTATGGAACGAGGAGCAAAGGTGGCAAAAGGCTATTGTTCAATTTACCTGTGGCGATCTTCCTGTTCTAGTCTTGCCCTATCTTTCCATGTGAGCCGTCCTTGCAACACCAACTGTCGTCTTTCCCATTCTAATTCCTCATCACTGCTCTCCGACATGGTGGTTTCGTAGATTAAAAGAGGACTATTTTGAAGATAGATTGGTGAAGGGTAGTAAGGTACGGAGTAGAAAGCGACTTGTCATTGGTTGTGTGGGCACCTCCAGGACAGTATCCCTGAAATTTCGGGCAGGAATACCGGGGGGAACTCTGTAAAGGAGGGGATGGCTGCTCCATATGGAACATAAACCAGACGACCAAACCTTGCGTCGCATTCAATGGCATTGGTTCTGGCAAGGCAATCGATGTCTCACTGGCATGCCTGTGGTTTGTCTTACCATCGGTTCGCTTGCTGAAACTCCGCCTCAATCTGTAGTACATCTTACCGTGAATCCGCTCAGAAATCCTCCAAGTGCAGAACAACGGGTCATTTGGCATGAAACGACGTGTTTGCACATCTATTCAACGTAGGTATTTAGAGAGATAGATAGCTTTAAGTTTGATCTCAGTCATGTACAGAGTGACACTAAGACTGCCGAGGTATCGTCATACGAGGGGACCTCTTGAGTTTCGGGAAGCCGAGGGGTCCATTCTGCCTGCTTGCACTGCCTGCCTGTGAAAGGGGGCTTCTCTGTTCCACGATGTTGTGTCACCCGGTGTGAGGCATATCTCTCTGTGCCCCGATCCAACTTCTTGAAAATCAGCCCTCAGAGTCTGCCTGGTTGCCTACTGCGCGTATTGAAACCAGACGAAGCTCATTCTCCTCAACGTTGGATTTGGCGGCCTATCGCTGGCTCTACACAGCCACCTTGGCGAGGGGACACAAGAATCTCTCACTTTGTCAGAAAAATACGCAGTATTTCAGGTAGGCCAACACTAGTAGCTGTGTACGCATTCCTATTCACAGGCTCGCGTCGCTTTTCGAAACAACACAATCTAAAATATACCTGTCCCGCCCTGCCCACCTACTTGCCGCGCCGCCGTCTTGGGTGGCGATTGATCCAGCCGTTATGGGACGATGAAGGCAGATCGAGTTGCAGTAGTCAGTTGGCTCCCTTGATAATACCAGCTGTCTACACCTCAGATGAAGGCACCGCCAACCCTATGTCGTAGTAAGGTATCCGTGTACAAGAAGATATCGTCAGAGGCCTCAAGCTCCTATGTCTTGAATGCTGCCACTTCCATCACCGTTTTAGTGAATCTTTCGTTATCGTGCCCGAACCGTCCCAGGAACAGACCATCGACAGATTCACCGAGCCTCTCAAACAGACCAGGGCCAGCACTGCCGCCGTAAATGACCCTCGTCGAGCCTGTCCTTTGCTTGAGGCTGTCAAACGCCTTGATCCCCTTCACAACCTCCACTACGTGGTCTTCGCCAGCAGGTCGGTCAGCCCCGATAGCCCAGACGGGCTCGTACGCGATGATGACCTCGGCATGACTGGGGATGTCAGCGACGGCCTGGTCGACCTGTGCTCTGCACTCCTCCAACGCAACCGCGGAGTCCCCCTTAGTTTTCTCCCCAATGCAGATCAGCGGTGCCATGCCGTTTCGACTTGCTGCGGCCGCCTTCTTGGCGACGATTTCGTCCGTCTCGCCGAATAGCCTGCGACGCTCAGCATGCCCGACTTCGACGATGGTGACCCCTGTCTCAGCGAGGACCGCGGGGCTCACCTCGCCGGTGAAGGCGCCAGTGTCGTCCCAATGGCAATCCTGCGCGCCAAGGCGGATTGGAACGGGCGAGGCTTTCAGCGCCTCGCTGACGGGGTGGATGGAGACGAAGTCTGGGATCATGAAGACGTCGACATTGTCGAGGCTGCCTAGTGGGAGGGAGCCAAGCTGCGACATCATGGCGCTTGTGAAGTCGATCGTCCGTTGGAGAGGGAAGTACATCTTGGTCGAGAGACCAATGAGCCTCCGCTGGGGTGACGTTGGCGCCATCTTTGGATGATACTGAATGGGATGATTTGATTTGCTGGATGTTTCTGCGTTGGTTACCCTCCTATTCTTCCTTCAATCGTCTTCCTGGTCTCTAGCAGGTAGATGGTTCTTTCATACATGTAAAGGGGTGGTCCGGCTCGCTGCGGAAAATCGGCAGAGCTCAATTGGGGATCCCATCCATCCTGGATGCTTAAGAGCTTGAGTGGGGTCACCAATCATGTTGTTGCGGAAAAGGCTCACAGCCACAGGCTATTTGGACATGCTGCATGCCCCCCGCGATGTTTGTTGGTTTCTCTCGCCCCGCTAAGGCAGTAAGACTGAAGGGTGGGTTACATTTGTCACGGCCTTCTTAGCTTGAAGAGTTGTGTGCTAGCCCTCGAACGCCCAATGATGCCATGGGCGAGCCTGCTGTTAGCACATCGTCCACTTTGAACGGGCATAGTATCTGTAATGTAATCATGACGGAGCGCTTGGACTTGCCGACATGGAGTCTCTTGGAGAGACCCAGATGCCAGTTGGTGGTTGCGGATGATCGGACTTCCTTTTCCGCAACACCCCGGCGGTGGCAAGGGGCGGGATAAACTCGGGGCCAACCAGGGTGATGAGGGGTCAAGATGACGGTGGACTCCGTTAAACTCGTGCTCAGGTCCAGACTCTTTGCGAAGTCGGGGGAAGCACTGGATGAATGCAGATGGTGCCTTTTATTCCACACCCCTAAATCAAGTATTTCACATCTCCTCTAGCCATTCCAGCCCACTAGTAGTATTTACTTTTGTTGCGATTCCTTACTATTCTTGCTGATGTCCGTCATTATCACTATCGTCCGTCATCGTCGTCGTCGTCGTCGTCGTCGTTACGGCTGCTTGTTGGAGGTGGGATATTCAGCTTGGGGGTGTGAAATAATAGTCCCCATGCATATATGGCAAGAATGAAGTGTTTGAAAAGTCTTAAATGATTCGTTTGACACTATCTGTCCGTCTTGGTCCATTGTACATCCATCTCTATGCTGCACCCGCAGCAGATTCCAGATTAGAAATGACCTCAACCTTAGCAGCGCTGTTGCTCTTTGGGTCAAATTGGTATCCGAGCCAGTCCTTGGCCAGCCGCCTGGCGAGCTCGAGGCCGATGACGCGCTCGCCCATGCACAGCACCTGCGCGTCGTTGCTCAGGACGGACCGCTCAACGCTGAAACTGTCGTGCGCCGTCACCGCCCTGATGCCCTTGATCTTGTTGGCCGCGATGGCCATGCCGAGACCCGTACCGCAGATGAGAAGCGCGCGGTCGGCTTTTCCGTCTGCCACGAGTTGTGCCGCCGCCGCCGCCCGGTGAGGGTACGCTGTCTTGTCGACGCTCTCGTGGCTGCCAACGTCCTCGACGTACTCGACCCGGGAGTCGTTTTGCAGGTCTGCCTTGATGGCGTCCTTGTACTTGATGCCGGCCTCCTGTCGGGGATGGTTTAGTACATGGCACAAGATGTGTGTATATAATTATGAAATAGGAGTACTTACGTCGCAGCCGACGACGATGCGGAACTTGGGACTCGAGTTGCTACCCATTGTGATGTGTGTATGGAACAGAGAGTGGTGAAAAGTAGTCGAAAAAAAGTCGACAGGTAGTTTCACGATCTTGGATGTAGGTATGTTTCGCGCGGGCAGGTCGAGGATGATCTTGATGCAGGACGGGCCAGGGACCAATTTCAACTCCCGGAGGCGACAGAGAACCCCGCCATGATCGGGCGATGATCTCATGTGCTGAAGATGCCCAAAGTGACGGAAGATCGGAAAAGCGGAAAATCGGAAGATGGAGGGGGAGAGGGATGTAGGCTTGGGTGCCAACCATGCAGAGTTGTATTTTCAACCGAGTTGATTACCCCGCCCAATAGCGAGGAAGAGCAACCGATCTTCCGCTGCGGAAATCCGGGGGGGCTCGACTAGAGAATTACCCCAGACATGGAGCGATCTAGCCCCCCTGCCACCTGGGCGCTCTGTCTGGTAAGATCTGAAGGAGACCCCTCCAGTAGAAGATCTCTTTAACCCCCCGACAACCCAGAGCCCTTGCTCCTGTTTCCCGATTCTCTCAGCTTCTGCTCTTCACAGTCACCTTGTTCCCGAATCTCGAATCAGGAACCCGGTACCTTCAGATATACCCTTCACAATGTCGGACCGTCACATCTTCCTGTCTTCAGACGGACTCGTCGACAAGTGCCTGAGAGGACTCGTCGCTTACAACCCCTCCCTCGGCCTTGACGTGGCGAACCGCGTGGTCTTCGACACAGCATACGACAAGTCAAAAGTCAGCATCATTTCGGGCGGTGGCTCGGGCCACGAGCCCGCGTGGGCTGGTTATGTGGGCGAGAACCTGCTCGCGGCCTCGGTCTCGGGCGACATCTTCGCAAGCCCCTCTGCGAAGCAGATCCTAGCGGCCATCGAGGCCGTCCCCTCGGACGTCGGCACGATCCTCGTCATCACGAACTACACAGGCGACTGCCTCCACTTCGGTCTCGCGAGCGAAAAGGCCAAGAGCCTCGGTCACAACTGCCGCATGATCATCTGCGGCGATGACGTGTCGGTGGGCAAGAAGAACGGCAGCCTGGTCGGCCGGCGCGGTCTCGCGGGCCAGGTCGGCGTCATGAAGATCATCGGCGGCGCTGCTGGCGCGAAGGCGGGCTCGCTCGACGAGATACACAAGCTGGGCGTTGCGGTCGAGTCTCAGATCGTGTCCATTGCGGCCACGATGGACCACTGCCACGTCCCCGGTCGCACGGAGCACGCCAGCCTGAACAAGGACGAGATTGAGATTGGTACCGGCCCTCACAACGAACCCGGGTACCGCAAGATCTCGCCTAGTCCATCACCTCAGCAGCTTGTCGACCAGCTGCTCCAGTACTGCCTCAAGCAGGACGACCCTGAGCGATCTTATGTAGATTTCGGCCCCAAGGATGAGACGATGCTGCTGGTGAGTAACTTTGGCGGCATCTCGTACCTGGAGATGGGCGCTCTCGTCGACGAGGTCCTGGAGCAGCTCGACACGAAGTGGAACATCCGCCCCGTGAGGGTGTTTGCTGGCCAGCTCGAGACTTCCCTCAACGCACCGGCGTTCTCGATCTCAGTCGTCAACGTTACAGCGGCCTCAAAACAGTGCTCCTTCTCGGTCGAGCAGATCAAGAGCTTCGCCGACACAAGAACCAACACACACTGGGAGTCCATGGCCGGCTCCCAGGCGAACCGACGCGACCGGAAGCTACAGATCGTACACGCGACACCCGAGGCGCCGAGGAAGATCGATGAGAGCAGCGACGTCAGGATGGACCCCGCCATCCTCCAGTCGATGCTGCGGGCGGCGTGCGCGAACGTTATCGAGGCCGAGCCGGATATCACGAAGTGGGACATGATCATGGGCGACGGCGACTGCGGAGAGACGCTCAAGACAGGAGCGGCGCATCTCCTCGAGGCGCTGGATAACAAGGGTGTCGCGGACAACGGGTCCATCGTGTCGGTGCTCCACGAGCTGGAGGAGATCGTCGAGAGCAAGATGGGTGGCACACTGGGTGGTATCCTGGGCATCTTCTTCGTGTCACTCAGCAACGCCGTCAAGGGGAACGCGGCGCTGGCCAAGAGCAAGGGCATCCTGTCTCTGTGGGCGCTTGCGCTTGCGTCCGCGCTGGAGCACCTCAGCCACTACACGCCGGCCAAGGTTGGCGACCGCACGATCCTCGACGTGTTGATACCCTTCGTGGACAGGATCGGCAGCGCAGGGTTCGATGGGGCCGTCGATGCGGCTGTACAGGGAGCCGAGGCGACCAAAAACGCAAAGGCAAAATTGGGCAGGGCGACGTACGTCGGCACAAAGGACTCGGGAAGCGCGCTGCCTCCGGACCCCGGTGCCTGGGGCGCGATGGTGGCCATCAGAGGCCTGCAGTCCGGCATGGCGTAATTGCTAAGCAAGTGTATCGTCTTCTGGTTTTCTCGTTCAAAGGTAGCAGCTAATAGAGAAGGTTTGAAATCCATGCAATTCCTCCCGGGTCGGTTCGGACATGATCCGAGGTTCTAGTCCGTGCCGTTTGGGTCATACTGACAACTGGTTGATGTCGGCGCTTCAAGCTTCCCCAGAAACCGTGCGGAAAACTCCCCATACCCCTTTTCCGCAGCAGCAGCAGCAGAAGAAAAAATTGTGGTTCGAGACGCCCTACAGACCCCGCGGGCCAGAACGTCGGTCGTCGCCGCCTCGACCTCCGAGGTTGGGGTTCTGTTGCGCCGGATTACCCGATTAGGCAACCCGAAGCCCGGGACCGGCGCCGGGTCCCTGCCCTGACGCCGTCCTGACGCGACATAACTGGCCTGTTGGTTCACAGTTGCGTTGCCTCTGTGGATCACGTTTCCATGCGGAGTCCGGGGGTGTTTGCGGGGCAATCAGACATTCGGGGAATGAAAGTAGGGGAAACGGGGATGTATGTGTTCGTGAGTTGTGGGAGCTTCGGGAGCTGGTCCCCATGACCGGACGACGATCCGCTGGGATGTGACGATATGCAGCCCTCATCGCTCGGAAGATGGGACTTTTGGGCATCCAGACCAATTGCGGTCTTCCCTGCACGCGATGGATTGGTCACATTGACAACAGAGTTGAGCAGGGCCAAGAAGCACGATCCGAGGACCCTGGAACGGATAACGAATGGGTCTATTCATGGACGTCGTATACGACCGCTTCTGTTCCGGACCGGCCGTCAGACGTATCGAATTGCAGGTTGTTTCGCCCAGATATCCACTTTATCGATGGGGCATTCCTTCGCTTTGCCATGGTCTAGACTTTGGCCGTCACTTCTCACCAATTTTGCAGATCGTGACCAACAAATTTGGTCAAGTTTCCACACGGGACGCATGACCACCTCCCCCCCTTAGCTCTTGAACAAAGGTTCGTTACCTCTTCTCTCTGGCTCGAAACGACTTTCCCACTGATTGATTCCCAACAGACCGACGACCTCCTACTTCCATCGCGAGAAGGCCCGATCATGCCCCGAGACCGACACGCGAGTCGAGCGAGCTTTGCCTGTGTCCGCTGCAAAAAGGACAAGCGACGGTGCGACATCTCCCAGATACTGAACGAGGGCGACGGGCAGGACCAGTCTTGCACATTATGCCGAAACAAGAACGAGAAGTGCGAGGTCCGCTTCGGCGAGGACAGGCGCAGCAACCGCGCATTCAATGACCCGAACGCCCTTCACAAGAGGATGCAGGCCCTCGAGGAGTTTGTAAAGAACGCTTCGAGAACGGACTCGGCGGCTTTCGCACCACCAAGAGACCACGGAAGTCCTGAAAATGCATCAGATTCAGGCTATCGATACTCGAATAGCCCTCACCGTTCCAGTGGTCGACATGCCTCTTTTGCAAGCCCTGCGACTGCGAGTCTTTCGACGCCGGGGACGCATACGGTCGCATCTGTACCGCCTTCGGAGGATCACGGGAGATGGCCAGGAACCCCTGATAACGACCCAACACCAGCTTCCTTTCGATCGACTTCCTTCTCGAGTCAATGTTTGCCCGACTTCCAACTCGACGAGACGACCGCAAGCTTCCCGCTCGGCTTGGACGAGATCCTCACGTCAGAGTCAGCGGCCAAATGCGACCAGTATCTAGGCTACGGGAGTCTGTTTCCGTACGCAGAGACAACACCGAAGAGCGATGCCCCGGTCGGCGTTTCCAGTCAAGACGAGCCCTTTCCCGAGCCGGAACCCATTGTAGCCCACCTGCTCGATCTCTTCTGGCAATGTCAAGCCTCGCATCTGCTCGTTGTTGACCAGGCATTATTCCTGCAGCACAGAAAGATGTGGGACGACAGTGGAGGCAAAGGCGACCGCAACTTTTACACCCCTTCCCTCCTGTATGCGATCCTTTCGCTAGCCTCAATGATCAGTCTCGATAAAGGGGTTGTGAGGTACTCGGCATCATCTGGTGGGGTTGCCGGTGAGAACTTTGCGAAGAAGGCTCGAGAGTTGCTGGAGTTGGAGATGGAACACCCAGCAATCTCCACAGTTCAAGCCGCCCTGGTACTTGGTCACAGATACGGAGCCATGGCAGATAACTGCCTCGGATGGATGTACAGCGGTATGAATTCATTCATATACGACTTAGTAACTATGTTTGCTGATGACTCTCTCTGTGACAGGCATTGCATTCCGGATGGCAACCGCCATAGGACTACATTTAGACTGCTCGAAAGCTGTCGCGGCTGGTCAGATGAGCCCTGAAATGGCGCAGTTTCGTTGCAGGGTCTTCTGGGCCTGCCGTGCTGAGGACACGTAAGATTGATCCTTTCCCAACGAGAATCTCACCTTTGCTAACTCCTTAATCTATTAGTCTCATTAGTAGCTTCAATGGCTGTCCGGTGGCATTCATCAGGGGAGAAATAAGCGCCCCTCTCCCCGATCAACCTGCACACCATAACCGCAGCGAGGAAGCCGAAGTTGCGGCGGCCCATCTTCACGCTTCATCAACGCTTTCGGGGCTTCAATCCGAGATAATGACCAAGATCTACGGAAGAAGACTCAAGAGTAATGTTGATGAACTACGGAGATCTTCATCCCAGCTTCACGACGAATTGGTGCAATGGCAAGCAAGTCTGCCAGAGGAACTGAAGATGCCCCCCGATACGAGAACCACGCCGCCATCAGTGTTCATTCTTCAGTACGTCATTACAATAAACCGGGAAGCTTGGTAATCATCACGACTTTTGGATCCCAAAGCTAATTGCTGGACCAGCATGAACTTCCACTTCACCGTTTTACTGCTTCATCGACCTTTCCTCCGTTTCTCTCCATCTTCAATCGGAGTTCATAATCTTGGCCCCTCATCTCGTAATTCGGCAACCGCCTGCACAACAGCGGCGCAAGAGATCAC
>WIGM01000557.1:0-29461 GCA_014235935.1 Colletotrichum musicola | reverse complement strand
GACGGCTGGATCCCGTCATCCATGGAACTTTGTAGATCGAGTTCAAGTATGGTATACCAGAGGTGCTGGCGGAGTTTGAGATCGTCAGGTGACGGGAGGTAGTCGGTCAAAGCCGGATCACGATGCAGACCCGCGATCATGGCGTTGCGCACCAAGGCGTTGGATGAGTGTAAGCTGGCAGTGGCGTCCAGGTTGTAAATGTGGCGCATGAAGATGACGAGACAACAGGTCTGGAGCGTCGCGATGCCGTACGGGTCCGAACGGAGAGCGACGCTCTGCCACGCTTGGATGAGATGCCACCAGGCCATCACCCGCGCGTGCGGCAAGCTGCCGTAGGCGTCGGCCGTCGGGCCGGGTGACTCCTGCTTGTGTCAAGACCTTGGATATGTGTTCAAACTGTAAGTCATGTCAGAGGAGCACGCCAGGCATGTCAAGAGAATGCGGGACTATATATGCTGCCCATACCTTGCGGAAGAGCCAGTGGTTACTGCTTCGTCCGAACCACGCTCTCTTTGGAATTCTTTGACTCCTGGCGTTTCTTGTCGTTATTTGTTCTGTCTCCAAAGGCTGCTCCGGCTGATCTACGTCATTGTTGGTGTAGACCTCTTGAGGATTCGTTGCCCCGATGGCTTCTAAGTGGTCCAGAATCAGTTGCTAAGAAGTCGGCTCCGAAACCGCCGAAGATTGACGGACCATTGCCGGCGTTATCGGCGGAGACCCAAGACGAGCCGCTCCGCTGATGTAGCTCGGCGCTTTGTCGGGTTCATCACGAGAGTGCGAGTGCGCGTTTTCGGACAGCACCCTGTGTCTCCCTTCGATATCAGGGGCGTAGGTGCACTTCAGAGGTGTACTGTGCTTGCTGCACCTGTCGCATGGCTGTTGCTTGTTGCACTTGAGCTTTCGGCGATGGCATTCCTGGCAGACCACGATCGGCCGCTCTCGTCGGCGCCGGGACACCCGGGCCCCACTTGCCGGGCGAACGTCGGACATTGTCATGGACTCCGAATCGAACGGGAAAGAGAGGCAAATGCAGCCTGCAAGATCAACCTAAACCTGGGAATTACAAGGAGAGAGATGATGGGAAAGGCACGGCAATGATGCAGAGTGACGGAACTGCGCTGCTTTAATCAGAGCATCTCGGCCTGCGCGCTCGGAGACGACGCGAGATAGCTCCACCTTTAACGCCGATTGGACCGGGACTCCACTCAGGACGGACACCAGCCGGACGGAGCTAACAACTGACTCAGTTGGCAGTGTGAGAAGCCCCAACCTTTTGAGTGCCGTTCTTCAGTCTTCAGCCCTCAGAGGACTTCTAAGTTTGAAATAAGAAGCCTTGGCTGTCTCCTCAAGGAAGCTCAACTTCTCATCCTGACCAGCAACCGTCAACCACCAACCGCTGTTCAACCCGCAACGACGCCAATTAGCCCGCGGTTCTCGCCATCAATCCATCATCAGTTGCAAGGATACTTGGCCGGCTTGCTCTTGCCGTTGGGATACTTGTACCAGTTGGCTTGGGCGGTCTCACATGAGCAAAGCGGAATGCGAACGATACCGGGAGCACGAATGTTGATGTTGGTCCCCTTCGTCCAAGCCTCATCGATTTTCGTCTCGCCCGCGCCGTGCGTTGCGGCGGCGTTTTCGGGCCACACTTCCGCGGTGTTGATGGCCCTGAAGCAAGAGAAGACGTCAGCAACATAGCCTTAGGTGTCAGCGGCTCTCGAGAGCAGGAGAGCGAGTCAACCGGAGGGGAAAGGGAGCTTTTCTTGACGTTTGACGTACCCGATGACAAGGTCGTGTCTCGTGATTGCGCCCCATCTCCCTCTCATATCCTCTGTCTTGGGCTCGTGGTAGGCCTCCTCTCCAGGTGTCAAGTACTCGATTCCTGGCAAGGCTTCAAAAGGCCTTTCCTTGAGCCCGCACTCTGTCTTCGGCGTGCAAGGGGCGCCGGGGTAGCATGGGCATGGGTTCGACGTGTAGTCCCCAGCCATCTTGACCAGGTAGTACAATTCGCCCCTGTGACATGCGCCCGAAATACTGCTGGTCCCGTGGAGCATCTTGTCGTCGAGGAAGCCGACCGTGTCGCATCTCTTGCCGGTCGTCAGGACAACGGGGCAGGTCCCAGAGCGAGTGCGCCAGGCATTCGGTATCATGGTGGCAAGGAGGACACGCTGTGCTCTGAACTTAAAGTCTTCGGCGCTCATAGGCGACGATAGGGCGTCTTTTCCCTGGATGAGTGTGCCGTT
The DNA here is from genome assembly GCA_014235935.1 of Colletotrichum musicola. Classification (NCBI taxonomy): domain Eukaryota; kingdom Fungi; phylum Ascomycota; class Sordariomycetes; order Glomerellales; family Glomerellaceae; genus Colletotrichum; species Colletotrichum musicola. The sequence continues at coordinate 27,218 of WIGM01000557.1, read as the reverse complement.
CTCAATCGCTCGACTGAGATATTCTAGGTTCTCTTTCCCCTCGAATATTTCCCGGGCGACTGTGGAGATGAACATCTGCCAATGGCCGGCGACAAGGGAGAGAGCCTTCAGGAGACTTCCTTTGGTTCCGAGAGTGTCCCTGCAGATTTGAAAATGGTTATGAATCTCCATTGAATTAGTTGAGCCTACTTGCAGAACTCACTTGCTCGGCAACGGTACGTCCTTGGCGATTGTGATCACCCAAGGGATCAGCGCATACGTTTCGTCGCGCGTGTTCGGAACTGAGAGCCTACGGAAGACTGCTTGGAAGTCAGAGACGTTCAAATCGGGTGAGCCAGTATATAGGCCAGGCCCTTGAGTGAATAAGCTTACTGTTGTTGAAAATGGGCGGAGTGATGATGCTAAGACCCAATCCTATTGCGTCAAGGATGAGGTAGAGACTGTTGTTGTCCTGCTCTTCTGGGGCAAAGGTGTTCACGAAATCGTCCATCAAGGCGGTCTGGTTGATGAAGGCGTCACCAAAGCCTAGGTACATGGAACGGTCCGATGACGATCGAGCGCTGCGCAAAGTTCTGCATTGATTCGGGGTGCAAGATGTTCGGCGTCGAGGCCGGGTCTCAGTGTTTCTGCGGACACCAGCGCTCTGAGGGTTCAGCGGCCTTGTCGGAAAGCAGCTGTGATACAGCCTGCACGGGTAACACCCAGCAAAGGTGCGGAGGCGGTGGCAAGATGAATGTGTACTCGTGGAACTGAAGGTCCTCTTCTGCCTGAGCGAACAGACGATTCCGAGCTCTGAGAGTGTTGATCGACTGAGGGTGGAGTCAGCTGTGAATACGTCTAAACCTCGTGTCTGTAACATCTTAATGGTAGTTAATTCTTAATGTTTTCTCACACTTGAAATTTGCATAGAAATCAGACGAGTTTCGACTAAAATGACACGCTTTCAGGCTATGTTCAGTTTGTTGCCATGGGCACTCTCTTGCAATCATGACAAACGATGATTTGAAGGCACGAGGGTTCCAATCTGTCAATCCTGAAGTCATCGAGCGTCTCAAACGAGACCTTAATACCTTAGGTTCCAACACCAGTGTACTGTTCGTGTGACTGGGAATACATTTCAAGTAGCTGTATGCAACTATTCGGGAATAATGTAACAGTTCCGATCACCAGCCATAGAATCAGGAAGTCTCTGCAACGAGAGTTCTTGCCAAAGCTTCCCTCCGAGACCGGTGTTTACGACCCATCCTATTTCTCATCATCAGTCAGCTAACAGTAAGATAATACTCCCAACTCCATATAATCTCTGTTATATACGGACGTCATTGCTGCAGTTACGATCTGGTCCAACTTAATCACACCGCATGTTTCAATGGATCCCTCCGCGTGATTTGTGGTGCAAGAATCACTTGTTGACGGACATCGAATCCACACTCATAGAACCCTGCATGCTATACCATCGTAGAGTAGCATTGGCTGTAACCCAAACAGGTAAGCGGACCAAAATGTTTGCTCCTGTCAGCGGGGAGATAGCACGCCCGTTGCGCGGCCCCCTCTCTCTGTTCCTTGTCAGAACTTAATAACAGAGCTCAGTTAACCTAGAAAAACATCCACCCTTCCGGCGCAATATGTCGTCTCTTCTGATTGGCCTATCAAGATCGCAACCATGGACTTGGATCCTCCGCACCTGCCCGGTTGAGTGTTGGTTGGCTCACCCTGCTTCGTCTAGTTCTCCCGTTCAGGAATCTGGCGGCAGCACCGGCATCACGAGATATCAGAAGTGGGAACCTGCCGCGCGGGAAACATGCCACACTCGGGATCAAATTACCTCCGGAGGGAAACATCGCTCTATTAAAGACGCTATTCCCAGGAGCGTGATCACCAAAACTCACGAACTCACGCCAGAGCCTCAGACAAGACATCAAACTTCATATCGCCCTAGATCTATACTTACCATGAAGTTCCTCGCAACCTTCGCTCTGCTTGCCACCGAGGTCTTCGCCGGCGACTTCGGCAAGACCTGCAGCGACGAGCACATCAATCCCGCCACCGAGGTCCTGACGGCGAACTGCGACACGGGAGACGGCAAAGGCACCCTGAACTCGGCCTCGCTCGACCTGAACACCTGCCTCGGATTTTTGAGCAACAAAATCCAGGTGAGTTCTCATCTCCCACTCTCTCGAAAAAAAAACCGAAGGGGCTGGAACGTTCTCATGACCCTTCCGGACGCTGCCCACTTTCCGGTTGGTGAACTTGACTGACCGGGGGCCACGTGTGAAAAAGTGGGCGAAGCAGGGCAACTTCGGAGCTGCGTGCGAAGATTGCTTCGCGTACCGCCTGCCCGACCCTGTCTACGGGATGTTCGGGGTCACCAGGGTCTGGATGAACTGCACCTGCGCCGGCGGTCCGGCAGAGACATCGGTGAACCTCGGTACGTGGCACCCCATCCCATCCTGGCAGCCACCCTTGCCGCGAGTCACGGACGATCGCGCTCGGCTGGATCGAGGAGGCGTGTCTTGGCTAATAAGCTTATTCCGGCAGACTCCACCCGCATAACCAACAAGTTTGGCACCTTGGCCTGCATGCCTTAAATGAGCCGTGGAGCGCAGTGTTGAAATGACAACTGACGGCAGAAATGAAGGATTCACGATTTACCGGAGGGAATTACGGCGGGAAATAAGCGAGGAACGTTCTTGACAAATACATGGCTCGAGAGATTGGGACACTTCATCATTCGTGTATATAGTTATCTCGGGACCCTTTACCCCAGCAAAATCATCTTTGGCATGTTGGGCCACACTTCTCTCTTAAGCGATAAGATGACTTCCGTTGTTGCGCCGGGACCGTTACTACATTCAGCAGACCGTGTCCTGGTGAACCAATCTCCGAATCGTCACCTTGGCCGGCACCGGACCTTTCTCAGGCCTATCTGCCAAAGACTCGAGCCCTCCGCTTCTCGGATATCGCACCACCTACGCCAACGATCCCGAAAACTCAAGACTTTTGACCCCCTCCAGCCCCAAAGCACTCCGAACGCCATGTCCCGTGCCATCGTAACGGCCCTCAGAGCAGGGTCAGCGGCGACGGCGTCGCGGACCGCTCCCTGCCGGATATCGACAGGCTGCTCATCATCCTCGCCAGGTTCGGCAGGCTCTCCCAGTTGTACTCGTCCTTCCACGTGTTGTCCATCTTGGCCCGGGCGATGAACTCGTACAGGTTGGCCATTTCCTGGCTGTCCCACATGCCCTCGCGCCGTCTCATCCGGCGCAACAGGTCGATGATCCTCCTCTCCAGCGCCGGGTCCTCGCAGTACGCGCAGATGTACGACAGCGACGGCACTGCGTCCGCCGCAAGCGAGAAGCTCGGCCGCGTCGCGCTCGGCTTCGACAGCATCACGTCCTCGGCCATGTCCACCAGCGCCGCGAGCTGGCTCATGTCCGAGTCCTTCATCGCGCAGGGGGTGTCGTGGGCGTTGAACACCTCCCACGACCGCTTCGAGAAGCGCAGCGACTTGAGCTCGTCCTCCTCCGCGGGCGTCATCTTCGTCCCGTTCTCTATGAGGCCCGCCTCGAAGGCCTCGAATCGCGCGCCCCAGGCCCGGAACTTCCGCTCCGCCTCCTCCCACTCGGCCTCCTTGGAGCTGTTCGACGCGGGCGTCGAGAACCTGCTCGAGCAGTCGGAGGGGCAGGTCCTACACGACACGCTGCAACTCATCGTCGCCTCGTCAAAGGCCTCGGACATGGCCAGCTCGACGTAGTGGAGCTGGTACCGGGCCTCGGACACGCTTGTAATCGGTCCGATGCGGTCGCTGTCATCGGGCCGTGTGAAGAAGGACAGGTCGGGCACGACGTCGTCCTCGATGAGTATGGCGGCGTCCATCCCCATGCAAGAGAACATGTTCGTCACGTCGCATAGCTGGTCGAAGTGTCTGTCGACCGTCTCGACGAGTACCCTCTCGGATGGGGCGATGGATAGAGGATCCCTCCGGCTGGCCAGCGCGGCTTGGTGCAGCGACTCGAGCACCTTGGAGCCGGACCTGAGATGTTGCACCGCCTTGTCGTACTGGCCCCTAACAATCTCCAGGCACACGAAGACCAGACAACAGGCGAGGGTGACGCGGATGTTGACGGGCGAAGGGTCGGCCATGACGCGGATGGCCTCGGCGACGGCCATGCGGTAGTGCTTGTTCGCAAGGTCGTTGAGCGCCAGCGCGGAGTCGGACGGCGTCGACTCGAGGAGGGGGTCTTCGAGGAACGCCCGGTGCGCGACACCGAGGGCGATGACGGCGTGCTTCACCGAGTCCGAGTAGTAGCCGAGCGGGAGGATGTAGTTGCTCCACAGCTTCGCCAGCGGCGTCGCGGGGCCGAAGTCCGGGACCGTGCAGGTGTTGACGTGGTGGAACATGGTCCTCTCGAGGCTCGTCCCCGAGATGTCCCAGTCGACCGGCGGCGTCAGGTGCATGATGACCCTGCTCCGCCGTTGCTGCTCCAGTATCGACGATATCGTCATCGCGGTCGTGGCGGTGGCGGGGGTGTGGGCGCTCGGCGACCGCTTGGCTTGCGGAGGGGGCTGGTTCGCGTACCCATCGCACTTGTGCTTGTCCTTCGTACATCTCTTGCATGTTGGCTTCGCCTCGTCACACTTCACATGTCGGATTCTGATCACGCAATAGTTAGTGTCGTGGGGAGGAGAGATGATTCTGCATAGGGCAAACGGCTAACGCGGCGAACTAATCAGCTATAGAGGCAGAGAGGCCTTACTTGCTATCACGAAGGGCGGCGTCAGTCGAACAAGTCTTGGACAAACTAAACAAGTGGCATCAGTGTTGTTACCAACCATGTTAGACAACCAGTCCTAACCTTTTGACACATCGGCCCCGGTCAGCATAAGTCCCTCTCTCTTTCTGGAAACACTTTAGAGGACTTGCTCCTCTGGAGAAATACCTTTGAAGCGGAAGCGCGGGTCCGCTTGGGCTTCCTGGGCGTGGGGTCCAGAGAGAAGACTCCGGTCCCTGGAATCTGCATGTCCAATGGCATCTTGTCCTTTCCAACTGCGTCTGTCCACGGTTGCGCCCCCAAAAAGCTTATTGGACGGGTTGAGGCAGATCCGCGTATTCGAGAGAGGGTAATACGTTGATTGACAGCTGTCAGATCGGGGCCGGCCCCCTACACTCGAGCCCGTTGAAGGATTGGATCTCTCGGAAGGCGGGTTGCGCGGGACTGTTTGTGAGACAGGGTCTCCGCCAAGGCGATGCGATGGAAAATCTTGGGCGGCGTCCACCATATAAAGGACATGGCCCCCGCGCGGCCCTCGGGAGCCGAAAGGCGCTCCCGGGCGGAGGCCGGACCCTGGTCTGCCCTGCGACGTCAGCTTCCTCGTCAGGGGCGGAGGGGTTTTCACGCCCTAGGGGTTAGTCTTTTACGACGGAGCCAATCAGAGACTATTGGGAGGGGCCATTATTCATGAACGGCTGGGGGGAGTTGACGAGGGTTTGAACCGAGTTCGAGCGTTTCCGGAACTTGTCTGAACTCCCTGGAGCGCCAGGCCCAGAACAGCATAAGTAACCTGTACCCGATTACTCATTCGGCGAGGCCGAGTAACATCGAAAGCTCATTGGAAGCTTTCCCTCAGCCCTACCGGGCAATAGGATCGCGGCAATTCTCGCTGGCGGCCTCCCATTGGCGGCTAGGCGGTCTCTACCTTCTTTGCTCTCTTTTGGGAGTCCCACGACGAAGCCATCAAGGTTCTCAAGCACAGGCGACCTCGCTAAAGCGATCAGTTCTTGACTTCTAAAGTCTTAGTTCCTTGAGACTGAAGCCAACTTCGTACACGAGAATACAAGTCTGTGGAAGTATAGTAGTATGAAGTAGGTCTTACTGCGGATAAAGTTCATGGCATAGGTTATAGATCTTCCAGACAACGACTTCTCAAGAGCCGTGTAGAGACCACGTGTGTCTGCGCAGTTGTGGACGATTGATTCCTCTGCCGCTGTCTGTAACATACTCTGCCCCTGTTTTGGACATGGGACGGCGCTCTACATCCCTGCTCTCCACTCATAACTGAAACCCTCTATGCCGTACCCTTGGTGCCGAACCCGACAATCCCCGGCACGTCAAAATGTCGCGGTTGAAACCAACGGTTGTTGAAGGGCGTATTTGATTGAAGTAGTGACCGGCATACGGCTGCCCTGGACCGTGCTGGTGCTATTATTATTATGGTGTGATTCAAATTGGCTGCTGCCTAGAAGTGGAGACGTCTTCCCTAGTCCGGGGAAGCAACTCCTTAGCCTCCTTGACAATACGAAGGGCTGTGCATCTTTAAGGTTGTTCTTTTAATTGTTGACGCAATTTAAGGAATCATGGGTCTCGGGCTCACAGCTGCTCAGCCTCAGAGCTTGTTTGCAGAAACCACCCGAACTCCAAACCGTTGTAAACCGCCAAAGGGTATTCGGTGTTCCATACACGGTTATCCAGCTTGACCCAAGCTCTGCTTTTGGGCAGCAGTATCTCAGAGTTCCCTCATGGTGGCCGGAGAAGCCCTGGAGGGTCCCAGGGAGTTGTAGGGCTGGTGTCAACTCTAGGGACAACGATCCAATGGTCTTGCCTCAACGTCAATACGAGATATGGGTAGATGATCTGCCACCCACCTAGCCAGTTCTAACTCGAAATCCAGATCGCCAAGAGATCGGACGCGCGTCTCTTCGTATTGAGCTGGCTTCCTTGCTCACGTCTAGTTCTACTGACAGGTCGAACTAAAGCAACTTACCGCTACCGAGCTCCAGCCTTCAACCAGGAAGACTACATAGTACATAGTAAGTGTCCGAAGACTTCATTTCGTTCCATCTGGAGTACCCCCGGGGACGTGTCCATGTGTAAGGGATCCCTGCGTGTCTTTATCGGCTCCTACGATTGGCTTCGGCCGATTCATGGCCGAAGTAACGTTGCTCTCTATTTTGGGAACATGATGCCGCCCCTAATTTCGACTGCGACCCAAATGTATTCACCAGACGCCGTGTCACCTAGAGTTGGGAGTTGGACTATTGTCGTGGGCATCTTTCGGGCTTGTCTTTGATGAGCATAATCTCAATGCATCTTTGTAGACACTGCGTGGAGACAGCGGGAATGGTTTAAAGATCTTACCGTGTAAAACCATGCTCGTTTTCGGGAACTTCAGCGGAGCTTCAATGTGTAAGAGGAGGGAGCCGGCAAGGGTGTGACTCAACTGAACCGTGCTTACGCGACTCCCTCCCTCCCTTCACCAGAGGACGGAAAAACGCCCCGGCCTCGGAGAAAATGAGATCAACTGGGATTTGGTGATCCAACTCCCAAAATCTCGTGTTTGACGTGCAAGGAGCGACTCAAAACGCCGCTGGACGTAACATCTTCTTGTTCTCCGAAGGACGAAGGAGCTTCAGGAACGATCACACAGCTCAACAGACGTATCAGCACAACCCCAGCTTCAGGTCCATCTTGAATTTTCCCACGGAGCTCATCGACGTTCACAGACCAACCACATGCCCGCGTGCTTCCCGACACGTGTCGGGCTCTGACGCCGACGTGCGACTCGGCAGCGCTTGGAAACTCGTGGCAACATTGAACCGTGACACAGACCGACGGCTTGTCCCGGCCGGGGATCGTAAGCTTCTTTTTCATTGGTAGACCCGACTGAGGCCAACCCGCTGGCACGTTGCCGGTAGTTACTGCCGGGGCAAGAAAGAACTTTCGAGACTCGGCTAAGCGCTTGTTTGGGGGCATAATCACCGAGCCAGGCCTCCGGGTGGCCGGCCCCAGTCCGACCCATACGAGCACACACTGCCCCGTATCCTAATGCATGCCATCAGATCAGGTAGGCTACCATCAAGCTCCGGGGGTTGGATGTAGGGCGATTAAACGGCGAGGCGTTTTTGTAAAGATTTTCAGCTGCTCAGGGATGCGTCGAGGCCGTGCCCTTCCCCTGTGACCCCGTCCATTCTCCTCGTTTGGCAGGTTTCTAGACACATTGCGGAACCGATGCAAGGATTGTTAGCCGAACCGAGACATGATGTTCAAGAAAAGGAAGAAAGAATACCCAGACACACAACCATGGCTGACTAGCTGAACCTTTCCGACTACAAAGCTCAATCGCTCTAGGGCGCACATAATGTCCGGCAAATTTCACCTGCGCTACCGACGCGCCCTACTGCGGTGCCGCGATCTACTTGACCGCGACGTCTGCCTCAGATCGTGCGATGGAACGTACGTCCACGTGTGCGAGAGGCACCGCGCCCGCCGAGATTCGATATCCACCGCATCCACAGCCTCGGCGCCGGCACGCCGGCACTGTTCGAGTCTTGGGGTCCAGCATCCCGTCACCAAAATCGAGGAGGACCCCCTCGTCAAAATTGAAGAGGACGAGCCCGACTTCTGAGTTCAGCGCCCGGAGCATTGCATCGACACTGCCGACTGAGGCGTTGTGCTGAAAACCCCAGCAATGGCACGAAACGAAACATGTAGGGAGTGTCTAAGAGACGAGCGAAAGGTAATTGTTGATAGGAGAAACCGGACAGCGATTATTCTGACTGAAGGCTCCAAGGAGTGCATCCCGATCCCCATAGTCTGGGGGAAAACGAGATGCCATTACTGCATTACGTTCGACTACCCGTGTTCGACGACCTCCCTCCATCGAGCCCCGACGCGAAGCTCCCTCAAAAATCAGGATGCGAGCCCGAGCCAGACAAAACGACTCCAGCGAACGAAGTCAACACCAACGGCACAACAATCAACGGACGACAGCAGCTTTTTTGAGAGGTGGTTGAAGAGGTGGTTTGCCGGAAAAGGAACCGAGATGCAAGATACTTCTACGAAGTCGGAGACCGGGCCAAGGATACGGACGGACTCAACTCGACAGCAAAAGGATGAGAATCCTTCGATGTGGCTCGACTGCTCAATCGAACCCGACAAAGACCACTGCACTCTCTCCGCATCACCCGAGGCTTACGACTCTTTCCTGTCCAAGGGGCTGCGGAGACCAGGCTCTCCTCCAGGGACTCCGCCACGGAAGCCAATTACTCCCCGAGAGGCCCCGAAGACATCATCGACCGCCTTGTTGGAACAGAAAAAAGTGGCAGCCTCATAGTCCGTAGAAGATTTCCTGTTTTCCATACCCCTGATCGATCAGGGCTGGCGTGCGCGGTATCCGAGGGCGCGGTCTCCGAGGGGTGCGCCGAGCTCGCTCGGCCTTCGGGGAGCGTGCGAGAACAGTCTCCTCTGGCCATCGAGGATGCCCAAGCGCCTCAAAACAGCTTCGACGGGGGTGGCAACTACGTCGAGCGGGGTACTGCAGCAGCGACTCGAAATCATACGACCCTCCTGGACGATCAACGACGTTCATGAGCTACGAGAGCGGATAAACATGCTCCAGTCTCATGAGCCTGACTCGGAGATTCGATCTAAACTCGACTAGCCGCTCAAGGCAGGTAGAAGATGGATATCGCTGTAAAGGAAGTTGCATAGCCGCGAGATCGTCCTCGTCGGGCAGGGGCCCTTCGGCGAGCATAGGACGTGGTAGGGTGGATAGCCGAGGGAACCGGAAGCCTTTCTTTCTGCTTCGCGGACATCAAACTTGGAAGTGCCATCGAGGGCGAAAGCGATACCGACCTAGCTAGAGATGCCCAAAGATTTCATTTCCTGCTCCAGGCTCCATCCTTGGTGCAACTTTCAAGGCCAAGGAGACTTGTCAGCGGCTGGTGATCGGTATAACTTATGTATGTAGATAGCCCTCTCGAGAAAATACACAACCAAAAAAAGAGAGCAAAAAGTGCAAAAGCCACGCTCCGAACCTGGGGCCCTCTCTATGGCCACCAACACTTGGTTGTACCCGTTAGAGTATATATAGCCAATTGAGCCAGTTGGACACGAGGAAGATCCGATAGCGCGGTTGGCAGGGAATCGGAAAAGGTTCCTTTTGAAGGGGGCAGCCTGAATGGGCAGGAGCGGGAGTGGTTGTGGGTGGTTGCCTAGGTACCTGCCCGGGAAGGCAGGAGCGGGCAAGCCCACCCCGAGGGGGCGAGGTAAAGGCAAACCGTGAGCTGAACGGGTCAAGCTGTGTGAAGTGCTAGTTTGAATAGAATCCCCAAAATCTCAAGTGGTTGGAAGGCTCCGTACGAAGGAAGGGATAATGCTTGAGCCGAAGCAGGATGATGAGGTTGGCCCAGCTATGTCTGCAGAGCTAGAGAACGATTTCTTGAGTATTCCAGATACCCATACACTCACATGAAGACCTTCACCTTCTAGACGAAAGGAATCCAGGAAAACCTCCTTCAAGACCGTCACGAGACGAGAGTGTGGTGTCATGACGTTCCATTCACTACTGACGTGTCCTCAACCGCGTCTGGCTTCTTCTCCACCCCCTTATCCGTCTCCTTGTCCCCCTCCTGCTTCCACCGGTACTCCCTCTCAACGCCAATCCTCGCCTGCGCCGTGTCGCAAAGCTTCTCGTTCCCACACTCACACGTCGCCCCCTCCCTTAGCCAGCGGTACGTCAAACTCCACCGCGGCTGCCGCGGGCGCACCGTCCCATCCTCCAGCGCGTCCGTCGACCGCGACTTGATCCCATGCGTCCAGTGAAGCCTCGAGTCGCCAGCCATGCGCAGCATGCTCCTCGGTAGCAGATCAACATCCACCAGATCCTCGCCACGCCGGAACTGCATGAAGACCGGCGCGCCTAGAGAGAGCGCGTACAGCTGGTCGAAGGCGCTGTGCGTGTCGACGTGCGGCGGGATGCCGCTACCCGGAGGGTAATGCTGCAGGCACACCTGGTCCGGCGGGCGGCCCTCCGTCGTCGGCAGCAGGGGCACGAGCCAGTCCGGGAAGGGCTTGTAGGGGGTGTCCTCGTCGATGCCGAAGGTTTTGTAGCTAAATGTGTACCCCCAGTGCAGGGATTTGCGCCCGCGCCGCTCCGGCCAGTCCAGGGTGTCGAATATCTTGATGACCTCTGCTTCGTGCTCTTCGGTGATGAAGTCTTTGTGCATGGCGAGGCCCGAGGGCGGCGTGGGGAATTCCTCCATCTCGTTGCAGTGAGGTGAGTCACTTGGGGGAATTTGGCTTAAGGGGACAGCGGTCTAATGTGCAATGGGAATCCAGTCGAGAAAGTTGAAAATGACTGAATGGGAGTTCTTGAGACTGAAGAGAAGCGGCTAGTCAGCTTGAGACTGAGCAACGCAGTGGGCTGATGTCGCGAAATCAAGAGAGCGAAGCGAGACAATGGAGATATTTGCAAGGTTCAAGGTACGTATTGTGGATCTCCCGAGTCACGTGACTGTGTTACCGTTGTCGAGAAGTATCTAGTTGTCGACACCAACAAGCCAATCACTCAATAGGAGGAGATGATGTTTCAATTAATAATTTATGATGAGAATTTCATGTATCTGTTCTGTTTTTTAAACTCGTATTGTTTGCTGTCTTGGATAGTTGCGTGCTGGCTATAGCAACTGAATCGCGACGTTCAACTCAGAGTCCAAATCAACAAACTTATGCACATTCAATATCCTCTTTTCTGGTACGTTAGGTCGGTTGAGCAATAAATGCTCCCAAAGAAAAGGGAGCACGAAGTGCAACTTGAGGGGCGTCAGCATCGCCGGACTCCAGCCGGTCCGGAGCCGAAAACAGGCCCCACTTCGGACGGCACCGGCATCTCGCGATCCGGGCGATGGAGGATAGAAGCCAGCCAATGCCCGGACGTCGCATGTCTTTTTTTATTAGCCGCACCTAATGGTGCAGTTCTGTCTTCCAAAACAGGATGTTCCCTCAATAGTAGATGGATTTCCTGCTAAAGTGAGATCGCAGAGACGATTCCTGCCCGCCTCCAGCCTTTCCGCTGGCGGAAATGGGCCCGAAATGACATGTCGTTGCTGAAAATATTGCCGCAAGTGTAATTTTTGGGGGAGGTGTTGTGGTTCTTGTTAGGAAATCCCCTCACATCACCTCGTGTCGAGATCACAGCTGACGGGCTCGCAAGTTGCCACTCGTAGGTGTAGTTGGTTAGTTGTCCCTCTAGCGGTGAGTCGCTCAATCAAGTGAATCGTGTCTGTTGTTTCACTGAGCTGACATCCAACCAATTGACTGTACTACCAAACTGTCTCTGACAGATGATTAGCTCCTAGGAAGCCAGTGCGACTGATTGGTTCCCCGTTGGCAAAGACTAACACTAGCGATATGTCAGCTCGAGCCACTGACGAGCCCTATTTAAAAGATATTAGCCCAGTTAAAGGCAATTGGCATCTTCGATGTTGATTGGCTTGCCACTGTAAAAGTAGCTCGCAGTCCATCTTTTTCTATCCTTCAGCCAGAACATCCAACGCCCAACACGAGCTGCAAGCCCGAAGAGGGAGAACTGGGACGTGATCAAATGTCAAATTCGGTCGCGTGAGTCTTTGCCCAGCCTCGGTTCTCTACCTCAATAGTTCCATCACCTGCACGACGAATCACATCGCCAGGGATGTTCCTTTCAACAGCCCAACCCCCCCGGCCGACGACACCTCAGTAGCGGTCTCTCGCCCGAGGGCGCATCGGACAAACCATTCGTTCCCGTAAATGAAAGCAGAAGAAGCTTAAAAAGGGCGAACACCTGCCGTAGCGCCAGGTCCCATTGGAAAGCGATCGGCACACCAACGACCAACCGACCCCTGTCGCCTCTCCCCCGCGTCTTGCCCCGTATCGGAAGGCAGCCCCGACCCCGGCCAAGGCCCGGGGTAACTGCGGGGAGAAAACCAGGCTGTAACCACGACTTGGCCGGCAGGATACGGTGACTATCAAATTTGGGTGCCTTTCGTGCCGGTTGGCGTGTAGTTCTAGTTGTACGCTACCAGACTACGGTTGTACTAGCGAACAGTGTATTGGTGGTGTGGGTGACATCCCTCCACCGGCGTCGTATTTGCGATGGTATTCCCAATATTGCCATGACCTCATGCCGAAACGGCCGTCCGGCTGGCAACCACATGTGAAAGTGACAGCTCGAAAGAAAGAGCAACCTCCGAGGAAACTGTTCAGCTAGTGTTAGTAGAGAGCTGAGGAGGCGGGGGTGGGCTGAGAGCACCGAAGGCCTGGCCCAGCTCGTCCTCCTCAGGCCCAGATAGCTCCAAGCTACCTATGTGGCTGATCTCCAATCGATTTACGACTGAGGACATCCAACAAAACAAAATAACGTGACTACCCTTGAGGTCCCCGTTCTCATTGCTACCCTCTTCCCCGTGGAGCACTTCTTTCCCTCGCCTAGCAGACCTAAAGCTTGTCACCTTCTCCTCTTGCATACACCCACCTCCGTCCCCACGAATTGGACGCTCCATCTTCACCTTTCCAACGACCCCTTGAAGCGTCTCCCGTTTCACCATCTTGGACTCCAACCTCTAGTCACCAATCCCTCAGACAGTAGTCTTCTCCCCATAAGACGCTGTCCACGATGCAAAAAGCCATCCGTCTCCTCTTCAGCCTGGCGTTCCTGGCCCGCGGTGCCGTCGCAGCCGAGAACTGCGCCAGCGTAGCCGTCACCGCGATCCCCTCCTGCGCGCAGGGCTGCTTCCTCGAGGGCGCGTCCTTCGTCGGCTGCGACAGCCTCGACTTTGGCTGCCAGTGCGGCAAGGAGGCGGCTCTGTATGCTGCCATTGAGCCGTGCGTTGCGACGGGCTGTCCTTCGGCGTCGTTCCAGGCCGTCATCAACGGTGCTTCATCAGGTAAATGCCACTCGTCGTTCTTTCGTCAGACCTTTTTGTGGCCTCATTGTTGGTCTACTGGAGCCATTCGCGTCTCAATTACCCTTGTGACTGGCTGTACTAACAGAATGATTAGTCTGCGGTTGTGCCGGCGCAGGTTCAGGCGGCGGCAAGACGGTCTCCGGCTCTTTCGTCTCGGCCATCTCCTCTCCATCCGGCATCGGGTCTTCACCGGCTACCGCCACGGCAACACCGTCGGGAGGCGCTGGTGGCGCGTCCGCATCTCCAACGCAGGGAGGCGACGGTGGCGACTCGTGGAACCCCCTCCCCACCAGAAGCCCGTTCGCGACCTCGTCCCCGGTCAACGCCGCCGGTCGCCAGTCGAATTTCAATTTGGGCATGCTCGCCTCCTCTGTTGGTGCGACGATAGCTCTGATCGTCATGTCGTGATTCTATGCGCGATGGTGGCTGGAGGTCCTCTCAACATCACGGTTTCTGTTCCCAGTCATGTCGAACCGAAATGGGAACGAATTCCTAGCAGTGGTCATGACTTTTAAACTTCTCCGACGACTGCGGCATCTTTGCCGGCTTTTTCTGATCACGATTTACGGATACGCATATACCCCCAAAGGCCGGCGACCTACATAATCAGCCCAACTCTTCTTCTAATACACGACGATCTCAGGCGAGCCTCGAATACTTTTATCGACCACGACGTACCTCAGGCCTGCATTCTCAGAAGAAAAAGGCTAAGTGGTCATCAGAATGAGCCACCATATCTGTCGTGATCAGTTTTTCCGTGGAGGGATGGGACGCGACTTGTCAGCCGATGGACGTTCATCACCATTTTACCCCCGAGAGCGTCTCGCATGGGTCGTCACAGTAGGGATTTGTGGTTTAATCCTAATTATAGAACATGCGATGCGCATATTTCGAGCCGAACCGTCATAGGTACGGCCTCACTCATTCGAAAGTTCCGATGCGTTAGCGCGAGGTCACTCCTTTTTACGCGCCGAGATAGAAAGTCAAACGCAGCTGAAAATCCTCACACCTCAAAACCTCTCCATCATCTTCCTTCTATCCATCTACGTGATACGATAATGCTCAACGACCTCTGGGGGGTCCGGCTTCATCGAGAATCCGGTATGACCGAGCAGGAGCGCCGTGTACTGAAATTGAAGGGAAAAGGCTTTTGTGGCTGGCAACGTTCTAGTGAATATTAGATGAAATTACATGTTGGTATCCGGATGAAGTCAACTCGCTGGAATATGAAAGAGGTCCTGCCTCACGATCAAGTAGCTTGCTTGTCCTCCGCCGATACCTCCACCTTTCCCCGTCCCCGTTACGGCCAATTGACGATCGCAACTGCTTCGTCTTTGGGCCCGTTCCTCCACACCTCACCCCAAGAAGTTGAAGTCGAAGAGACCCTCCCCACGCACATCGTCCACAACGCAGACGTCGCGAAGATCCCAAGCAGAAGGCTGCTGGAGCCTCGCGGACTGGAAGGTCCTGCACGGGACTGCTGTCGTTGCCAGTCCTCTGCCAAACATGGTAGCCCCTTACCGTCTGAATGACCTCCTCCTGGAGTATGCTGACCATCTTCTCCTTGGCCTCCCCGGTGATGATCCCGAACTCGGTCTCCTCGCTCAGCCGCTCGATCAACCGGCCGCGGAGGTGCTGCGCAAGGTAGGCGTCGCACCGGCCGGCGTCGAACGGCTCGACTACTTCGTTCGCGAGCGACGTGTCAACGTCTAGCAAGCCAGGAACAAACACACAACGTCAGCGACAATCAACAACACAGAATGTGCAATAACACCCACACGGACTCGGCACGGAGGCCTCATCGACGTCAGGGAACAGGGCCACGTAAATCCCCCTCCACCTGTCCGCGACGGAAGACCCCCTGCGCCATCGGCGGCCGCAGATGTCGTCCCACTGCTTCTGCGACATGAAGCCAACCTCATTTCTCGACGCGTGGACCGCGCACGGGGTCGGCTGCCGCTGGTGACCTCGAAGGAGGTCTTTCGATTTGAAGTCGGAGCCGCACCGACTGCACGTGTGCTGCTTGAAATGCTTTCTCTTCAGGTGCTCCCTGCAAAGCACGTTATCAGCATGCTCTCACGGTTTATCAGCTGGTGTCTTAGGGGAGAAAGACTCACCTTAACCGGTTCATCCCATCGAACCCAGGCCCGAAGCAGGTCCTCCACGCCCGAAACCTTGCGGGGTGCCGTTTCATGAAGGGACACGCGATCTTCCTCGTCCCGATACCGTCTGCCTGCGCACAGATGGTTTTGCTGGGCCCGACTGCGGTCGTGTCATTATCAGGCTTTTCATGGACGTCGGCATCACTTCGTCTTTCGTCGGCGCCAGGGAAGCTAGGGTCGTCAAGTACTTCAGGGGTAATGAGAGCACCTCGGAGAGAGGAGGACGACCCGGGCCAAACTGGTCGGATGGTGGCTTCGTCATGTGGAGATGAATTGTTAGATGCGAGCATAGATTCGATCAGGTTCCGAGTATGATCATAGGAGCAGAGCATGTCCGTGCATGAGGCTCAAGGACCGAAGCCTGATACTTGAGATGGGTAGCGTGGCGAATGAAGTTCTTTTCGGTCCAACTGGTGGTCAGGTCCGTCCACAAGACAGTCTCCGTCGATTGATGTGCGTCCCTGGTGCTTATACTGGACAGGCAGGTCGTGAATGAATAGATGCGATGTGCCTTGTCGAGGAGAATACCCCACGGTGGGCATCAAGCCCATAATATACTCGACGAGCGACCTCCGGCCAGCAGTCCTCTCTTTGGCGGCTGTGTGTCGCGGACGCCTTAACCCTCCACGACATCGCGATGACTCGGGCCGGGAAGCGGAAAAGCGGGAGCTATATGTGGGCAAACACTCGCGCACGCCAACCACACGTGCACTTACTGGGTGCTCGCTTCTTCAGCCCTGAAAGTCTGCTGCAGGACCTAACAGATCAGAGGTTCAAAGGTTTGCCCTTGTCGGAAACTTGGAATCACTTGACAACGCACGACTTACGACGGCCGTCACCGAGGTTTCCGTCCCGCTCCATCTATCATCGCCCGGGCGCTCGCTCTCACGATGGTGACTGCTGCTGCCTGACCTCCTACCACTAGAGATTGCTTACAGAACAGTTTCTTATTATGGTTTTTGCAGATTCAGCCAGGCTCTGTGGACCACCGGACCTCCCGATCGCGTCCAATGATCGCCTGTGCCCTATGAAGATGGCACCCGCTCAGTGTTCGGAGATTAGGCAGGTTTGCGTCGGACGGACGCTCCTACCGTGACGCTCGTACCGTGTATACGGAAACGAACCCAGATTGTCGGCGTCGGTGGGAGAGAAACCCCCGGCGATTACTGACTCCGACTTTTGCGATTTCCAGAGGCCGGGGTGAGGCCGCTTCCCGTCTCACTCAGATGACGCTTGGCTCTAGGTAGTGTAGAAGCCTGGGACTGTCGGAGCTGGGATGTGGTTGGGGAAGTGTTCTCTGGTCCGAGATTGGCTGAGGCCTGCTGGCCCTCGTGGCGGGTCAAAGTCCCACGTCTGGTGCAGACGTAAGCCCGGCTTACCGGCAAACAGTGTGCCAACGTTTACACCCCAGAGAATCAGCCACATTGATACGATCTAGTTATTTATATCCAGTATCTGTAAGCAAGCCTTGCAGCCCTTCTATTCCCCTTTGAGGTGCTGACGAAGCAGCCGTATAATGCGAACAGCATGTCTCCGTCCGCCCCGGATGCCCATCGTCGAGACAAGGCTCCGTCCCGGCGTCTACTCCGGCTGACCGTCCGCCCACACGACAATGTTCGCCGGCGGATCCACCAACCCCTTGAAAAAGTCAACAACATCCTTGTTGCTGTACCGCATGCTAAAGTGAATGATGATAAACGTCGTCTTCGGCCACTTCCGCACCACCTTGTCGAGGTCCTTCCACCTAGTATGCTTCGTCTTCTCCGCCTGCGCGTCGTGCTCGTCATACAAAAAGCTGCACTCAGTAATGACGACGGGGATCCCCGCTTGCAGCCACTCGGGCTCCGCCTCGAGCGTCCTGGCCGTCGTGTCCCCCAGGAACGCAAAGACGGGCGTCGTCACGGGCGCCGTGAGCTGCACGCCCGACTGGCGCAGTGCCTTGAGCTCCGGGCCGGGCAGCGAGACGAACTCGGGGCGGAGCTTCTGCGTGGTGGTGCGGATCACGTAGCCGACGCTCGGGACGTTGTGGTCGCACTTGAAGACGAGGGCGTGCATGTCTTTGAGGCGGCGGAGGGGCACGACGTCGCCGTCCTTGACGGGTATCGTCACGTGGGTCCGGAGAAATGCTCGTTCCCCTTCCGTCCTGCCCTCCTCGTCGATGCCCTGGCCGTCCACCTCCAGGCCGACGGAGGCGGCGTCCTCGCTGGTGTAGAGGCCGCCGCGGTTGAGCAGCGTCTTGGCGAGGAGGAAGTCGTCCAGGGCCTTCTTCGTCTCGACGGGGCAGACGACATCGGGCGGGTCCTCGCGCTTGGTGAAGGCGGGGGCGAGGAGACCTATATATGTGTGTTAACCTTTTATTACAGACATTGGTTCTGGTGTATGCATACAGTGATCGCTGTGTCCATGGGTGATGAGGATGTGCTTCGGCCTCAGGTTGTTGACGACGAGGCCCGCGTCGAGCAGCAGGTTGAGCTGGGGTATCACGAAGGAGGTGTGCCAGGCGGCGCGGGACTTGCCGGTCAGGACGTACTGGTGGTAGGGCTTGGGGAAGCGCCACTCCAGGATGTCGGAGCGGGACGACTGCGGCAGGGGTGTGGCGAAAGCCGGGGAAGCTTTCTCCATGTTTGGGATGGGATGGGTGCAATGGAGCAGCAGTAATATGAGATGCAACAGAGGTTACCTACCATATGGTAACTCACTCTTCGGAGCCGAAGGCAAGCAGAGATTTTGCTGACGTCATCATCAAGAATGGAATTGAATTTCTTAAGTCCGATCGATGGTCGGTCAATCCAACAAAGGCAGGCGCGAATGGAAGCAACTGCCTTACGGGTTTCCAGCTGGAAGGACCCTGTGACGGTGTGCGCCTTCCGTATTGCTGGTCCAGAACATGCCCTAGGTGTAGGTACCATGCACAGTCATTTGATGAGCTCATGTCTTCTTAGCGACTTACCAGGCCAGGCCTTGCGATTGCAGCCAGCTGCTATCAAAGAATCAGTGTTAGGTAAAGCATTCGACCACCAGCTGCAGCTGAGCCAGCCAAACCCAAACAGGAAATAGTATCCGACGAGCAGCTGGCGTCACTGGCTCCGATCATGGCCCCGACCGCCTTCCGTCTGGTGCCGTATGACCACAGCTCCGGTCGTGGTGCCGGCTGGTGGGCCAGTGTCCGCTACCCCGCCTGCGATAAGATACCCGGGAGCTTATCGTGTAGCCCTTCCTCATCCAGACCGTCGTCTCGTCTTTCCCCACCCGCCTCATCTTTCTGCATCTCCGCACCTTGGACTCAGCTCATTCCCTAACGCTTTTCTCTCCTGCTGCATCATTCCCTCGCCAATGGACGGCTAATGCACACCATGTATGGGACGATCCTCATTGGGGCAGAAAGACGAGACCCTTGGCTCCCCCTCGGAGCTGAGCTGGGAGTCCCTGAGCTCTGGCCGAGCTTTCCTTCCTTATCAGACCCTATCGAAGCCAGCCAACCACCCAATCTCCAACGGCATCTTATCAATTCGATTACGACTGGCCGCTGCTAAGATGCTCTCCGTCGCATTGATTGGCATGACGCCCCGGCTTCCGGGATTCAGATGGAAATTTGCCTGATCCGGCTGTCCGTGACGGGCGGGACCAGTCGCGGATCGAGGCCCCCCCCAGCCTGCGGCCGCGGCCACAGCTGGAGATATAAACTTTATCTCGAGCTCCCGTCCTTTCAATCGGAGGTTTTTCCTGTTCCTCACGTCTTTCTCGATACACAACAAACACCCGCAACGATGGCAGCGCTACACCCCCTCGACCCGCTCTCCTCGGCCGAGATCGAGACGGCCATCACCGCCGTCACCAAGGCCCATGGCGAGGTCTTCTTCAACGTCGTCTCCCTCCACGAGCCGCGCAAGGCCGAGATGACAGCATGGCTGGCATCGCCGGCTACGACCCCGCTGCCGCGCCGCGTTGCTGATGTCGTCGTGATTGCCAAGGGCGGCAAGGTGTACGACGGCCTCGTCGACATTGCCTCCGGCGCCATCACAAAGTGGGAGCACATGCATGGCGTGCAGCCGATTGTGAGTCGCCCTTTCGAACTCAACACCATAACCGTCATCATCACAGGAAGAAACTAACCTCCACAGATCACAATGGAAGAACTCCAGATCGTCGAACACGTCTGCCGCACCGACCCCAAGGTCATCGAGCAGTGCGAGATCTCCGGGATCCCCGCCTCCGACATGCACAAGGTCTACTGCGACCCCTGGACCATCGGCTACGACGAGCGCCACGGCAGCACCGTCCGCCTCCAGCAGGCCCTCATGTACTACCGCCCGGACCCGGACACCTGCCAGTACCAGTACCCGCTCGACTTCTGCCCCATCTACGACGCCGACAAGCAGGCCATCGTCGGCATCGACATCCCCAAGATCCGCCGCCCGCTCTCCCGCGCAGCACCCGTCGACTACCACCCGGCGGCGATCCAGAAGCTTGGCGGCTACCGCCGCGACCTCAAGCCCATCAACATCACCCAGCCCGAGGGCGTCTCCTTTGCGATGAAGGGGCGCGAGATCTCGTGGCAGAACTGGAACTTCCACATCGGCTTCAACTACCGCGAGGGCATCGTCCTCAGCAACATCACATACAACGACAAGGGCAACCGGCGACCCATCTTCTACCGCCTATCGCTCGCCGAGATGGTCGTGCCCTACGGCAACCCGGAGCACCCGCACCAGCGCAAGCACGCTTTCGACCTGGGCGAGTACGGCGCGGGCTACATGACCAACAGCCTCTCGCTCGGCTGCGACTGCAAGGGCGAGATCCACTACCTCGACGCCGACTTTCCCACCCGCGCCGGCGGTGTTAGGACGATCAAGAATGCCATCTGCATCCACGAGGAGGACAGCGGCATTCTGTTCAAGCACACCGACTTCCGCGACGACTCCGTCATCGTCACTCGCGGACGCAAGCTCATCATCCAGCAAATCTTCACCGCCGCCAACTACGAGTACGCCATCCAGTGGATCTTCCACGTCAGTCTCCCCCTTACCCGTTACACCTCCCTTTCGACTAACACCCCCACAGCAAGACGGCACGATCCAGCCCGAGATCAAGCTGACCGGCATCCTCAACACCTACGCCATGAACCCGGGCGAAGACACGAACGGCTGGGGCACGCAGGTCTACCCGGGCGTCAACGCCCACAACCACCAGCACCTCTTCTGCCTGCGCGTGGACGCCAACGTCGACGGCCCGCGCAACACCGTCTTCGCCGTCGACGCCGTCGCCTCCGACGCACCCGTCGGCTCCCCCGAGAACTTTTACGGCAACGCCTTCTCCGCGCGCCGCACCAAGCTCGCCACGACGGGCCAGGCGCGCACCGACTACGACGGGTCGACCAGCCGGACGTGGGAGATTTGCAACACGGAGAAGCTGCACCCGTACAGCGGCAAGCCTGCGTCGTATAAGCTCGTCAGCCGCGAGGTGCCTGGTCTGCTGCCCAAGGAGGGGTCGCTTGTGTGGAAGCGTGCTGGATTTGCGAGGCACGCGGTGCACGTTACAAAGTGTAGGTCCCTCCCTCTGTTCTCTTCTCGTTCCGAGGAGCATACTAACACCCCCAGACCGCGACGACGAACTCTGGCCCGCAGGCCGCCACGTCCCCCAGACCTCGGGCGAGCCCTCCACCGGCATCCCCGAGTGGGTCGGCGACGGCTCCGAGCCCGTCGAGCAGGAGGACGTCGTGCTCTGGCACACCTTTGGCGTCACCCACATCCCCGCCCCCGAGGACTTCCCCGTCATGCCCGTCGAGCCCATCACCCTCCTCCTGCGACCGCGCAACTTCTTCGCGAGCAACCCGGTGATGGACGTGCCGCCCAGCTACGCCAGCACGCCGAGCCAGGTCGCTGCAGGAAAGGGGGTGCTGGACGCGGCGGACCAGGTTAGTAAACTGGCGTTTGCTGGGGGGGAGTGCTGTGCGGGGAAGAGCAAGAGTAAGCTGTGAGTGAGTTAAGGAAGTGCAATTTTTAAGGATACCATTTCTTGTGAATAGTTTTGAAATGTTGAATGATGTATTTTTGATACTTGCGCTAAGGTCTGATGATGATAATCCGCGGGATTCGAAAACTGAAACACGGACGCACGGCCCGAACCACGTCCGTCCGGCCTGCCAAGTATCACGATTCAGACAAGCTCAGCCCCTGCCCGAGGTTACTTGGATTGAAGATGAACGACAGTTCACTTTATTAGCAGAAGCGACGTAGTGATAGCAATGTCGAAGCCGCAGACGGATCGTCTCGACGGGGATAACCCGTTCCGCGTTTGAACGTCCGTCTGATGAACCGATGATCACCGCACCGGAACCGCCACTCTCCCGCCACCCCCGGATATGATCGACATGGAAACGAACACACCCGAGACCCCAGGGCTTCGGATCCCGAGCTGCGCCTGGTGGCCAAGGACGGGGGATTGCTTCACGCTGCGCAATTGGAGGTCCAAAGAGACGACCCGTGGTAGCAATGTCGTATTCAACGAGAAGAGGTCCTGGGCCCTGCCGTCTTCCGGACTCTGCTAAACTTGATCAATACCCCGTCCACATATCCGATCTGCCCGTACATCTTTTCCAGGCCATCTCGAACTTTCCAAGACGCCGGATGGTTCTGAGCTGGCAAAATGTCGCCGTGGACACAATCCCAGTACTCGAAGATCGAGAAAGAGGAGAGCCAGGCCAACGGCCCCGTCAAGCGGTGGCAGAGCTTGAGAATACACGTTATCTACATCTCCCTCCTCCTCCTCCTCGCCATCCTCAACCCCCGATCCATCATTCAGTCCCAAGAATACTACGCCGACCAACCAGTCCGCTCCATACTACACCGTACGCCCCCCTCCCCATTCCTCTTCAACCGCTCAAGACAACTAACGATCCAAGTCCCGATATCCCCAAAGACACTACAGATAAACCTATCCTACGCAATGCCCCCCTCAGAAGCCGTCAACAGAGCCTGGTCATCCCTCATCCCGGCACAGGGAGGCTTCTTCACACATCCCAAGATTGCACCGCGGGAGAGTTGCTTCGCGGTGTTTCACCAGCTCCACTGCCTCGACGCGATACGCCTGGCGCTATACGAGTCACATCCCAACTTCGCGAGGTCCGGCGCTGTCGAGTCTCTGGATCACAACGCCCACGGCGCCGAGGGGGGTGGAGATCACAACCACGATCATGACATGTACCACATCGGGCACTGCTTCGACCTCCTCCGGCAAACCATCATGTGCAAACCCGTAGGTGTCATCGCCTGCAAAATGTCTCGGGCTAACGCCAGCAGGACCTGACGATAGAAGTCGCGAACAAAACCCTCGGGGGCGTGACGGGTTTCGGCACGGAGCATCAGTGCATAAGGTGGGAGGACTTGATGGACTGGGTGAAGGTTCACGAGTGACTATGGAGTCACCCGGTTTATTATCTACCGAAAGAACCTCCTACGGCCGCCACCGGAACTGCGGGTGCTTCCAGTCCATCTCGCTCTCCTCCTCGGGCGACACGCCGCTCAGCTCCTCCGCCACGACCCTGCTCTCCCGCCGGCGGTTGTCGCGCTTCATCCAGAACAGCGTCAGCGTGGAGACTATCAGAATCGTGCTGGTCGTTGCTAGATTGAGCCCGTTGCCGATGGGGTAGTTCGGTCCGTCCCAGGGGAGGAACGCCCACTACATCAAGTGTCAGCAAACACCAACAAGGTGGAACTCGGGAAGCGTACGGTTGACACGAGACCTCCAACGTTGCCAAACATGACATTCGTCCCGATGGCCGAGCTGCGCGCCGTATCGGACACGACGTTGGCCGAGACCTGCGCGTTCGTCAAGGCGCCGAGGGCGAACACGGCCGACGTGATGAGGAACGTCGCACCGTAGCGCACCTGCAGGTCCTTGCTGGCCAGGAACATGATGTACCCCACCATGGCCAGCGGGGCGGACATGATGAAGAAGATTTGCCTCCGGTCGAGGCGCCAGCTAAGCAGCGGCAGGAGCACCGTGAAGAAGGCGCCGACGACGTACGGCGGGACGGTGAAGAGCTGCTGGCGCTCGACGGTCGAGGTGGGGTAGATGTTCCGGACGATCGTGGGGAGGAAGAAGGCGAGGCCCTGGACGGTGACGTTGTTGAGCAGGAAGACGAAGGACGTGCTGAGGGTTACGGGGCACAGGATTCCTCGCTTCAGCTTGCGGGTGTCCATGCGGTCGAGGACTTCAGATTGACCGACACGCTCGGAGCGGACGCGGGCTTCGGCGAGGTCCTTCTCTTCCTGGGTGAGCCAGCGGGCTGTGGCGGGGCGGTCGGTGAGGGTGACGAAGCTGATGAGGGCGAGGCCGATGGTGATGATGCCTTCGATGGCGAAGATCATGCGCCAGGAGTGGAGGCTGCCGAACCCTGGGAGCTTGAGAATGGCGGAGGCGAGAAGGCCGCCGAAGGCACCGGCGAGAGGGGCCATCACGATGTAAAGACTCAGTCTAGATAGAATTAGAAATGCCCGAGTCCGAGGGACATTTAGACTCACCGGAAAGCCAGCTCGGCGCGGCGGTACCAACGGGAAAGGTAGTAGGCGGTACCTAAGCGCGATTAGTCGCAGTCAGATCCTCAAGTGACACGGTGGGACGAACCCGGAAGCATGCCGGCCTCGAAGATGCCCAGCAGGAAGCGGACGCCCATGGCCTGGGGAACGGTGTTGACGAAGGCCGTGCCCACGGAGCAGATGCCGAAGAGCAGGGTGAGCAGCGGAAGACACCAGCCGGGCCCCATGGCCTTGCACAGGATATTGGACGGGATTTCAAAGATGATGTACGAGATGTAGAAGACGCTGAGCAGTGCGTTGTAGTCGTATCCCTTCATACCAAGATCCTTCTCGAGGCCTGCGATGCGAGCATTGCCTGGTGGGTGTTAGCTGCCGAGACGAGCAGTTGCCGGTCCATCACGTACCGATGTTGGCTCTGTCGATGAAGCAGAACAGATACAGCAGCGCAACCGTCGGGACGACCATGAGGTCGATCTTGAGCCGCAGGCGTCGCTCCGCTGCCGGGTCGAAAGGGATGGACTCCGGCGTGTACCTGCGGCGTGTAAGTGGCAATCCAGGTTCCTCTGATAACCGAACCTCACTTCTCAGGGTCGTCCCGCGCATCCGATGACCATGGAGCCATGCTCGAGTCGATGTTGTCGACGTTCTCGACAACGGGCTTGTCGGTGCTCATGTCGAAAGGGCGGCCGGAGACTTTTGAGCGAAATTTTCGGCCTAGGCGGGATTTCACGGCGGTGAACCGGGGTTGTGGAGCCAAGATGGATGCACGGCCTTTGCAGCGGGAAGTCGACTCTTGCGGCCGTTTAGACTAGAAGCAATTAAGGACGACCAGAGCTCAACATCTTTGTCGACACCCTGCAGACCGTCGATATTTCTACTTCGAGCCAACCCTGTCGATTCTCCCCCAGATTTCGGGGGTGGAGGCGTCGCAGGCAACCCCGGACAACGCGGTGCAACTTCGTCCACACGCAACGCGGGGTAAAAGTCCACCAGGCCGAGAGGCTTGTCGATTCACCTGCATCGGATGCCAGCTCGGAAGACGGCGCCGTGGAATATGCTCGCCAATGACCCTGGCTATCGGGTCCGTTTCCCTCCCACTTCGGTCCAGGCTGGCCAGTCAGGAGGCCCCTTTTCTCTGCTGACGCGGTGAGACGGTAGAGATCTGGGTCGTCGCACACCATCTCTGGTTTCAGGGACTCGGGGACGCACTGCTGTCAAAGGTGCGTGATGCGGGTGTTTGTTTACGCGACGCTGCACGATAAGGGCGTTGGATGGGGGCGATGATCCTTCGCTGGACGCTCGACCGAACCAACCTCCGGTCGTGATACGATGCATGCTGTTTGATAGGAGACGCCAATTCTTCGATTCCGACACGTCTTCCGAGGTTTCTTGGGGACATTGACTGTGAGATCGTGACAGACGAAAGTAAAGCTTGGCTGAATTGGTCGGAATGCAGATCGCTCTCATACCAGTCTCGTCTCGGAATGGAATATCGGCACTCGTCGTCGGCAACTGGTTCAGCGCTCCGTCTTTACACCCTCATCCGATGGGATGGTCTGGTCTGGGCCAGGCTAGCAGACTTCAGTTGCAACCCCTACTATCAGTGCAAGGGGAGCCAGGCCGACGCCGGCTTGCTCGTGCTTGGCCCTCCAATGACAACCTGGCTGTGCCCGAGCCAAGTATCGGGATGATGAGACGGCAGAGTCGGACGTCATGGTTCACGACAAGGTTGCGACCGCTGAAAGGCTGAATAGTTGGTGATTAAAGAGCGTCCACCGCTTTTGTCAACTGCGGCTGACGAAGAGTCAAGCAGAATTCCCTCGCCGAGCGTCCCTCAACTTCTCCACCAGCGTATCGGTTCAGATGGTAGTGCATGGGACGTGTTTTCGAGTTCTTTGGGGGCTCGCGCAGCAATCTTCTTGCGGGGGTAGTGCGACCCGGCTCTTCCGTGCTCTTCACCGGCGACTTGAGATGACCGTACGGAAAGCGGAACGATGGCTCGGAACCAAGGGAGATGTCGACAGACCCTAAGACGCTGTGTAATGGTTGTTCAGCAGCCTCGTCGCATGTTAACCGAGGTGACCAGACGAACACTGAGAGTTCACACTATACATACAGTGGTCAGCGAAAAGGGCCTCCTCCCTTTTCAACCCTCTTGTCTCTTTCCGCACGAGCCTGTGAGCTCCTTGGCGCTTACACAGTGCGGATTTCTACGATCTCTAGCGCTGTACTTAACCTACTGACGGCCATGTGGGCCAAGAACGATTGCGTTTTGCGCCTATAAGCCTTCACTAATATAAAAGCAACTTTTGGCGCTCACAGGTTGTATGCTACGTGACTAAATGATCATCACTATTGTTGATAACTCAGAAAATATCCAATTCGCGATGACAATACAGAATGTTACGTTACCACCAGCCGCTAAACCTATAACACCCCTATCGCAGCAGCCTCTTTGACTCGTCCGTCTGCTTGGTATGCGTATGCGAGTACGTGTTGTGACGTGAGTCGATCGGGATGTTCTTCGTCCAGTGTGTTGTCTCGTACCTCTACTACGTGCTCTAGTAGCTCGATCGCCTCTTTGACTCGTCCGTCTGCTTGGTATGCCCTTGCGAGTTCGTGTTGTGACGCGAGTCGATGGGGATGCCCTTCGTCCAGTGTCTTCTCTTGCACCTCCACCACGTGTTCCAGTAGCTCGATCGCCTCTTTGGCTCGTCCGTCTGCTTGGTATGCGTATGCGAGTACGTGTTGTGACGTGAGTCGATGGGGATGCTCTTCGTCCAGTGTGTTGTCTCG
>WIGM01000556.1:0-29474 GCA_014235935.1 Colletotrichum musicola | reverse complement strand
GCCTGCCTCTGCCTTGCCGGGTGCGTCCATCTGGTGGGTGGCCCCTGCATGCCTCGCTAGCCAATCACCAGCCACTCCTGATCTTGCTGAATCAGCAAGTGTGGCTGTAGCTAAGGTCAGCTTCCATCCTTCTACCTCGGTCGAACTTCGGAAGGCCTAGCCCAATACAAATAGCTAGGTAACATAGGTAGACCAAAGAGACTGAAGCATTGGGACGAGATTTCATTTTCTGAGCACAGTATTGCAGTTAGATGCAAGGGGTCATCTTTGAAGTGCGCTTCTATTAATTTTTCTTCCTTCTTCCACAGACGGTAGGTAGGGCAGACATCACGGGGGTCAACATCGGCTCAGAAGGGAAGCAGCCTCGCAGGCTTGGGACTTCGTCTTATAGCGACATCTTTGCGATGCTTAGAGGTAAGCTAGGTAGGCAATGTAGGTACCTACGACGTGGGACCAGCAAGCGAGACAGGGAAGAGGGAGAAAATCCCCGATAGACCTGGCTTGCCGCTTGAGCAACGAACCGCGGAACCTCTCGCGAAATAAGGCACGGTCGGTTTCCACATTGTAGCAATGAGAAAGGACCTACTGCATGACGTTTCATTTTTATTTTCGGGCCATCTTGAGCTCTTTAACTACTGGTCGCTGAAAGTACATCTGGTCCAACTCAGCCTTGAATACGGCGCTGAAGGCACGGCATCCGGTAATTAATCAAAGCTGTGAGCTGAGGCGAGGTGCCCATGACATACCTAGGTACTACTATCCTTGACTGCTTGGTGTTTGCAATCGTGACGGTAGGGATTCCTTGTACCTTTAGTGTACCTGAGTGCTCAGCCCGGTCAGTACAGGCACCGGGAGGTAAGTGTCTTCAATGTCTCAGGAGGTGCAGAAGTAGTTGGAAATAGAGGCTACAGCAATTCTGAGGTGCCGTATCTGTGTAGACGTCCAGGGAGATAGGAAATAGATAGCAAATGCATCTTGACTTTCCTGCTCAAACGACCTCGGAAAGTGCCCAAAGTACCTATACCTCCCTACCTACCTAGTCAGTTGCCTTCCTTCAATGCGTCCAACGCTAGAGCTTCCATTGGGTTACCTAGTGGGTACCCTGGCTGAGTACCAAATTGGTGGCCGATACAGGTAGTCTTAGGTACTGCCCAGCTAGCGATAGGTGCTTCGTAGGTACCTGCTCGCCATATCTTGGCATCCAGCTTCTCCTTCACCTCTTTGCTCCAAAGGCTGCAGACAGCCAGCAGGGCCAACAGCTCAGATCCTCCTGGTTCAGCACTGCGAAAAAGCGACCAAAGTACCCATAAGGTACCCTCAGGCCTGGCCTGAGATCGGCGCGCGACCAATCCATTTCCATACTTTCTTTTCGTCTCCAAATTTCCCACGCAGCCGCAACCCAGACTGAGGACAAGATGTTTTCTTCCTAGGATACTTCTCAGTGCTCACTCGCTTCCGCCAACACCATCAGCACAACCCGCCCACCGCCTAGCATCCCCGTTCGAATATCCCGCTCGACCGTCTCTAAATCTCGATATCTGCTTGCCTCCGCAGCCCAACAACACCTTGGAGAATCGCGGCCGTCGCCGCCGACGACACCGGCCCACCTCATATAGCTACAGCTGGCTTTCGACTGCCTGGGACTGTATCGAGCTCCCCTCCCCCCTCTCTCGCGACGCCCTCACGATTACGACGCTCCAACCCGCGACAGCTCCAATCCCCCCAATCCACGTCCGCATCCCCCCCCATCTCATCTCGCCACGTCCGTCCAACGAGCAAACGGATCAAACGAACGAGCCCCCTCTCGACCCCTCCCTTCGCCAGCTACCGTGTCGTGTCTGTTCCGTCGCTTCTCAGACACCCCCGTTTTCTCCTCTCGCCGCCCGTTGCGCCTCAATTCGCACCATCCACAAGCCTCGCTTTTACAATCCAGTCAACTTGCGTCTGCTCATTAGACCATCTTGACCAGCAGCGCAGTCTTTTCGTGGCCGTAGCTTCTGTTCCATACGGCGCTATCTGAGGTTAGCCCAGCGTTCCGGCTCCCGAAACTCCGACTGCGATAGCGACGCCGAGATCGACGCCAGCCGCACCACACTTGCGCAGCTCACCTCCGCACTCGTAGTCCCCACGCATCATCATGAAGACGTGATGCTCGACTGTTGCCCGACAAAACTGCCCCAATAGAATCGCGCCAACGCACCTTGCGCTCGAAACTCGCTCTCGTCATATTCTTCGTCGCACGCCGCGCACATGAGCCCTTGATATCGAGCGGGTGAAGCTGAAACTTTGCGCATCCCAGCCGAAGCCGGGCGCGGAGCGTTGGACCGGACAAACACCACCGCCACCAGGGGAACCAGGGAATACGGACTGCGTCTCACACGATGGATCTACGTCAGTTGATGAATACGGACGCGGAGCGCCCTCGAGCGCCCGTCGCCGCCGCTCCTCCTGTTGCTCCTGTTCCTGCAGCCCATGGTCCGAAGCAGCAGCAGCAGCAGCAGCAGCAGCAGCAACAATCGTATCCTCATCCTCGTCAGCAGCATCCACAGCACCCGCAACAGCACCCGCAGCAACATCTTCAACATGCCCAACAGCATCCTCAACATGCTCCCCAACAGCATCCCCAGCAGCACCCGCAGCAGCAGCATCCGCAGGTGCAGACTCCGACGACACCCTCGCAGGCCACGACCGCGTACGCGTTCAGGGAGTCCGCATACAGCCACGCCCTGCACTCGTCCCCGGGCAAGCCCCCGGCTCCTCAGGAGTACGCCGTGCATCATTCGCAGGCCTCGACGCCGTCCTATCCTCCGCAGTCGCCGTATCAGACGCCGGTTGCGTATCCGGGCCCTGGCCGACCGGCACCGCCGCCGCTCCAGGCAGGCACCCCGGGTCCTTATGGCGACGTGCGATCCCCTCAGAGCGCCTCCATGCCTGCTCCTTCGCCGTACCGTCACACGCCTACCTCGTCTGCCAGCGGTCCTGGTGGGGGTTATCCCTTTCCTCCAACCGGTCCTCCGCAAGAGGTTGCTAGCCCTGTGCAACGACACCAATATCCACCATCAAACGCGTACCCTCAGAGGGAAAGCTATTCCCATCCAGCAGGTGCAGCCGGGCCTCCTTATCCTCAACCACAACAGCAGGCGCAACCGCACCCGCACCCACAACAGCAACAGCATCCGCATCCGCAGCAACAACAACAACAATTGCAGCAGCAGCAACATCAATTACAACAGCAACAGCAACAGCCACAGCAGATGCCACAGACCCCACCCATTGGCACCCCAGGTGGCGCTCATCCGTACCTTCACCAACGTTCTCAATCGACACATTCAACCCCAACTCCGACTTCGGCACATAGCCAGCAGCATCCTCAACATCACGGTCAGCCTTTTCCTCACGGCAGTCCTGTGGCGACGACGCACCCGCCGCCCGAGTACAGCCGACAGCACTCGCAGCCACCGACCCCACTGGGCCCGCCCCAGACCGGGCCTCGTCAATCTTCCACTGCACCGAGCTTTGCGCAACCACAAAGTCCCTACCAACAAAGACTGTCCGCACCGCATTTGGCCCAGGCCACACCTCCACCCCCACCACCTCGCATGCCCAGTTCCCACAGCACCCAGGAACGAAGGTCATTGTCGCATAGCGAACGTGACAGAAGCGTTAGCGTGAGCCCCAAGACCCGCGTTCCGAGCTTGCCGAGCAGCCTGAGCGGCCACACCGAACCCGAGCCGCCAGCGCGACCGCAGCCGAGTGTCGTCAACATGGTGGAACCCGAACGCGAACGCGCCGCGACGCCTGCCAAAAGAAAGCTCGCCGACCGAGATTTGAGCCCCCGAGAACTCGAGAAAAAGGAGCCGCGCCCGCCACCGGCCGAAGTCAATGGTGGACCTACAATCTCCCGCTCGCCTGTTGTCCAACGAAGGAAGAGAATTCACGCTTCGGTACCCATTTGGGCGCAGACATGGAACCCACGGGAGAACAAGAGATTGAAACATGCCAACTTTGAACTGCAAAAACGAGGACCCCCCAATGTCAACGGCAAGCCCGAGCCCAAGCCGGACACCGCCTCCAGCCGTCATACTTCTCCGGAAGCTGCGCGTTCCGTACCTCCCCCGGTGCAGGAGCCACCGAAGCCCGAGTCTACCCTCGGCCCGTGGGAGGAAAGCATTCTCGGTACCCGGCCGTACGAAGAATTGTCAAAGACCGTTGCCGACTTTCTGTTTAAAAATATCACTCTGCATCCGGATTCGGGAGAGATCTTGGGCCGCGGCGTGCAATTCGAGATTGAGGCCAAAATGGGGCTTCTAATCGATAAAGACACTAATGATCGAGTGGAGAGAGCCATTGGCACAGAATGCGTATTGCATGACACTGGCCGCCTGGCTTTTAGGAGCAGCATGACAGAGGTGCGTAATCTTGTGCCCCCATCTGATTTGGCAATCAACTGACTCTTCCCAAGGCCCAGCACAAAGGTCTCAACGAGTTCCTCAATAACCTGGTGGTCCAAACCGATCCACGAAATCCCAATGCCCGCGGCCGAGTTCAAATACAATACAAGCATCGACGGGAGATTGACAAGTTTTACGAGCTCCCCAACGCGCTGCAAGCTCGTCTACCGGGATGCGTCCGAGCTCTCCTGTCCAGTAGGCGGTCGGTCAAGGTTCGCGTGACCTACGACCAGAAGACCCGGGAGCCATTGGCCAAGATTGTCAAGGCTAGGGTTGCCGACCTGCATCTGCATCTTCCCACATGCCCGCTCGACTGCCGTATCAGCATCAATCTGGAAATGGCATGGGACGGATCTGTCGAGGAATTGGAGCGCGTGGCTATCAGCCATGCTGAAAAGTTCCCCGATCGCAACAAGGATCGCCTCAGTTACAAGCAGAACCACTACCAAGTCGACCTAACGCAGGTCACACAGATCATGCCTGGACCTGGGGTAAGTTTCCCCGCGGGGAAGAAGGAAATAGGGCAATAAAACAGGCGCTGACTTGACCGCAGGGCACCCAGAGGGTTGACAAGGAGCACGAGCTGGAAATCGAGTTGTCGCCGGACATCCTCATCGATCAGCAACGCCGTGCCATGAAGAACGAGCCTCACCAATACCCGCAGCTGGTGGAGGGCTTCATCGACAACGTGCGCGTTCTCGCTCGGCGAAGTCGCGATTTCGTGTAATATCTGTATCATGTTCAAGACGTTTCTTTTTTTCTTGATTTCAAACTGGCTTGGGCGGTTCGATACCAGAAAAAAAAAAAGGGCTGCGTCTGGCGTCAGTGGTTCCATCGGTGCATTTTTCCTACACAGTACCTCTTACCTCTCGCGACTACCTCAGTTTCAGTTCGGACTTGCGTGTCTGGAGTCGCGAACCATACACGCGGTTCACAAATAATCCCAAGGCGCGCGGGCCGAGTCAATATAATCTCAAATCAACCTTGACCATCGCGATTCCAAGTGAAGCAACACCGCTTGTGCGTTTGAAGATGTTTTGGTATCTCGACATTACAATTCGTTGAAGCCCCGGGTATTTCCCAGGAGCGCATATTCAAACACGCCCAAATGCTAACTATATTTCCAATTTTGAATCCAACGGCCCCCAGTCCCTCTATGCCAGCTTCTCATCGCCTTTGGCAGCGCTGTGGCCGACGGGCTGGATATCTTCCGAGTCAGCCCCGCGCGCACTGTCGCCCCCGTTGACATCCTTGGGCGTCGCCAGCGCGCCGGCGGGCGGGGCGACGTCGCAGCCCTCGGTGTCCTCAATCTCCTCTTCGAGCACGAGATTGAGGACCATGCACACGAAAGCGGTGATGGCGAAGCCGGTCTCCATGATGAGGACGATGGCGTCGAGGAAGCCGCGCAGGCCGCGGTTGTCGCCGGCGTAGGTGAAGACGTTGTCGAAGTAGGTGGGCACGAGGGTGGCGCCGTAGCCGAGGGTGAGGCCCGCGGTGAGGATGAAGCGGTTGCGGCGGTTGAAGGGGACGCCCTTGGTGATGATGGCCATGCCGGAGACGGCGACGGCGGTGAAGAGGAAGGTCGTCATGCCGCCCAGGACGGAGGAGGGGATGGCGACAAGGGAGGCGGCGAATTTGGCGAAGATGCCCATTATTACGAGGAAGAAGCAGCTGGGTTTCGTGTTAGTTTGGCGAGAATCGTGGATGTTGTTTTTTAGAGGGGTTAAACGTACCAGCAGTAGCCAGCGCTGCGGTTGGCGCAACGGGTGAGCGCGATGACGCCGTTGTTCTGGGCAAACTAGTTACAGGGTAAGTTTCTGGTGGTCAGGAGGTGTGATGAACGGCAGGGTCAACTCACGGTGGTCATGGGGGTGATGGTCATTAGCGCGGCGAGGACGCCGTTGATACCGTCGGCCAGCACGCCTCCCTGGATGCGGGACTCGAAGAGGCGGCCCTCAACCTCGAGACGGCTCACATCGCATGTGGCGGTGATGTCTCCGATGGCCTCGGTGGCGCAGATGATGTATACCGCGAGCAGAGGCCTGGCGAACCGAGTTAGCACGGTGAACAAAACTGCTGCTGCTGCGGTTGCTGCTTACAGGATGAGAGGACCGTAGAGCGTCAGCTTAAAGGTGTGCACCCAGATAAAGGAGGCGGCCGGGGCGGAGTCGATGCCGGACCGGTCAAAGTAGCCAGTGGCAGCGGCAATGATGCATCCTACACCAAGGAAGTCAGAACTTGCGCTTCAAGGCATGTTAAGGGGCCACGCGGCTACTCACCAACAAGCAGTCCGATGACGACCGACGTGGACTTCATGATGGGCGCGCCGAAGCGCTCGCACAGGATGATGGTGATGAAGACGGAGAAGCCGAGGCCGAGGTACTCGGCCGAGCCCCAGGGAAGGGCGTGCGGGGCCGCGATGTTCGGGCAACGGGCGAAGAAGTCGGAGGTCGGGTTCGCGCAAGGGCCGGAGCCGCCCATCCAGTTCTGGAAGCCGCTCTCGACGAGGTGGATGCCGATGAGCATGACCGTCGGGCCCGTGACGATGGGCGGGAAGATGCGGAGCATGACCTTGGGCGGGAGGAAGGAGATTGCTATTTCGATCAGGGCGCAGAGGGCACTTGAGCCGATGATTGCTTCATGGGATGTCAGCATGAGGGAGGTGAAGACGGTGATGAGGGTGATGACGCACCGCCGTAGCCTTCGGGGCAGGGGAGCTTGGTCCCGTCTGCGTCGGTTGGGCAGAAGCCGTTGGCGTACATCTGGGCGAGGGCGCCCTGGGCCACGGGGATGATGGCGAAGGAGATGCCGACGACGGAGATCAGGCCGGTGCCGATGTAGTATCTTCTCAGGTGTAAGTGGAACATTCGTTATTCATCCAGGGTAGAAGGCATTCTCACGGGGACTTTGGAATATGGAACCTGGTGATCTGAATAGTAGACAGCAGGCCGGACACGATCAGCGCGGTCGAGACGAGGTACTGCTGCATGTCCGGCGTGAGGTTGGCTCCCGCGGCGCCGCTGAGCAGGATGGGCGGCGTGATGATGCCCGCCAGCATGGCGAGGGCGTGCTGGAAACCCAAGAGCATGGCCAGGAGGGTCGGCATGCGGTCGTGGAGGCCGAAGAAGGGGGCGGCCTGGCGCGTCTTGCGCATGAAGGGGAGGTTCGGGCGGAAGAGGAAGGCGTAGTCGTAGTCGCCTACGAGGCCCTGCATCGTGAAGAAGCGGTGGTGGGCGCCGCGGAGGCGGTCTCCCATCGTCCTCTTGCGAGGCGTCGAGGGGACTATCTGCGAGGGGCCTTGGTCTTCGTCCATCTTGGTCTCGTTCCGTTATTCGGAGGGGAGGTGTTACAGAGTCTGGGGTGAGAGGCGAGGAGATCACTTGCGAATGATACACTCAACAACCTCTCTTTGTTGGAGAATGAGACTCGAGGAAGCAAACAACTTGAGAAAACTCGAGGTTTGTCGATATCCAACGAAGCAAACACACGAGCAAGGGCACCGCGTCCAACGGTTACTGGGGTGGATCTCTTCCAGATTTTATATCGAAACCCGACTCAGTCGCAACTCAACTGCACGAACTGCCTACCGGCTGCTTATTACTACATGGGGGTCGATCATTTTGCCTTAGTTGATGGTTTTGAGCAATCAGCTCCAGTTGCTATCAGCAGGATAAGCGGCTCCGGACGACGTGAATGGCTGGCGATAGCGTTGGATTCGGGTAAAAAAATAAGAAAAAAGTGTGTCTCCAGTATGTATCCAGAAGGGCGGGACCCGTTTCCAGCATAGCTTCCCCCCCCCCCGTCAACTAACTGCATTTCCATGTGGGTGGCGAGGAGACGCCGGCACTGCAGACACTGTAATTCGGGCCAGGCGATGGCCGATGGACCGAGAGGCATGCGCTCAGATCAGAGCGATGTCAACTCATGCAGCTGCAGCTTTGAGTGAATGAGTGAGAAGTGAGTGAGAAGTGAGTGAGTGTAGTGTACATACATAGTACGAGAGGTCCAGAAGGGAGGGCACGAGCGTCTCCCACCAGCCCCACATATCCCCCCCAAGACACCAACAAGTACCCAAGTACCTTCAGTGCTCCTCGTGTGGGGGAACTCCCCGGCACCCGATCCCGCGCGTCTTCACAAACCTTCATGGAAACGGCCGGTGTCTCTGCCGCCTCCCTCTCGGGCGCGTCCTGCCAGGCCCAGATGCCTTCTCACCGGGGAGAAGCGGCGACCTGCGAAGAAGAGGCTCTCTCTCACCTCTCATCATGCCACCGAGGAGATATCCAAGCCAATAGTCTCTGATAAGAAACCGCCGTCTCTGAGGCGCAAAAGAGCAGAGAGCTTTCAACAGCCTGGGCAATACGATTCTACCAGCTCTGTCTATCATCGCTACACCCGCGATATTGGGCTCTTTCTCATGATGCCACATAGATACCATTATTTCGACGAAACCGACAGTTCGTGGGCAGATGTTCGCCCGTCACTGAAGGCAACCCAGACGCTGGTCCGCGGCCGCATTCCATTCGGAGAGATAAGACAAGGGCGCTTTCCTCGCGCTGAAGCCGAGCAGAGATAAGGAAACTGTCCCAAATGAGCCTGCCCCAAACAAGCCGGGAGATAGCGACCGCTACCTTTGCTTCTATTGGTCCAGATCTTGTTGCCGAGACTCGGAGATGCTGCGATTTGGCGCGGGAGCCATGTGTGTGTGCCTGCTCTCTCCCTATGCCCGTTTTGCTGCCACCGGCGGACTCCGCCTACGAGGTGAGTCTGCCTTTCTTTCGTGGCCTCCAGGACATCGCCGTTCCGACGCCGGGCCATGTTTGAATATGTTCATTATTGAATATGCTCATTACGGTATCGCTGGAACCCGCCACAGATATCCATCTAACGCCTACACGGATGGAATGAGATGAGAGCAAAGTCTGTGCCTTCATAGCGAGAAGCCCAGCTCATCTCTCCCACCCAATGTCTCATCCCGCGTCCAGTCTATATCTTTCCTTTCGTTCAGCCGCTTTGAGCAGGCCTGTTTCTGTAACCCCTGTGAACTCCAGTCTCGATATATCCAAACCACTCGTCGCGCCTCACGACCAGTCCCCCCATTTACATAGCATACGCCGGCTTTTCGTTCATTACAAACAGCCAAAACCAACCGCGTCCCTTCCCAAGCTCCTCCTCGTCACCGATAGTCGTCCCTCATCCCGCGAACCACGTCCTGCTGTGACACGTACCTCGCCTGGTAGTACTCGTTAAGCTGCTGCCGCGCATACTCCTGCACCAAGCCAAGATGCCCCTTGTGCCCCGTCTTCAGGCAGTTGAAGTGCTCGCCCTCCGTCCTCGCCTTGCACTGGCACTTGTTCGGCGTCCCGCCGAACTTGGCCCTGCCCTCCGCCGTCGGGAACATGATGCTGATCCGCCGCACGTTCTTCCAGTACGCGGACGCGTACTCCTTCTCCCGCCGCCGCTCGAGCGCGAGCTTGGCGATGTTCCAGTCCGTGTCGCCGTCGCGGCTCTCGAAGCGCCGCGCAGAGAGCTCCAGCTTGCCGCTCTTCTGCTCCACGGCGGCGATGGCGCACGACGCCCCGTCGCTGCCCGAGCGCCGGCAGTTGCACCGGTCCGGGTTGACGGCCGTCTCCTCGTCGATGTCCACCGTCACGAGCGCCATCCGCCGCGTCGCCCTGTTCTGCGTGAAGAGGACGATCATCGGTTGTGGTGGCCGGCGGTGGACCGTTCCCGTCGTGTGGCCGCCGATGCTGACTGTCACGGTGTGTGCCTCGCTGGCGTTGCCTGAGCTGTCGTTCGACGGTGGTGTTGTCGTCGAGACGGCGCTGGATACGCTGAAGGTCCGGTCTGGCCGGCTGTTGACCGTGGAAATGGATGGTGCCCTTGCGGCTGAAGGCCACCCTGGAAACAAGCTGGAGGATGGTGGGCTAGATGGCGGTGTAGTCAAGGTCGTCTGGCGACTGCCGCCCGGCGGTGATGGAAGTGTTGATTGCGAACTACCCGAACCGACTGGCCTGCGCGCGATGGATATCGGCGACCGGGAGGCCAACGGGTTCATAGGGTTAAGCGCTGGCGGGGACGGTATCCTAGGGCCCCGTGACGCGGCTGCTCCGAGCAGGCTGATGTTGTCCCACACGGAGATCGTCTCGGTAGGACTTCGCGTAAAGTGCTCGGGCGAACTGAGAATGCTGCCGACACTGCCTTGCCTCAACGAGGTGTCGTATGCCGAGGATGAGGTGGACAAGGTCCTGTTTTTGGCATTCCCGCTGGCCTGGGCCTCGTTGTCGGTCACGAGCTGGCCGTCGAGCTGCTTGGGAACCCACAACTGAACACATGCATCCTCGACCAGCGGCTCGTCTCTTCCCGAGACCACGAAGCTGACCATCGCGTTGTACCTGTAGAACAGAGTGTGAGCATCTCAACAGCAGCACGTGTGGAGGTGAGTTGCGTCATACTGGCAGTATCTGTCAAAGGCCTTGAAACCAGTCACGGCCTGTTGAAATTTGACAACGTCCTTGAACGAGGTGAAGGACAGGTTGGCGATGCGCTCGTCTTTGCGAAGGATCATGTCCAGGGCACCCGACTTGGACGGCATCGCATACAGGGGGTTCAGTATAACGGTTGAGATGTCGAAGTCAATAGTCTCGGCTGCGATGGTTAGCGACTTTCCGCCTGGTAGGTTGACAGAGGGTCTTGGCCACCTTGACTGCGGGATGTTCCCTGTTCCACCCCGGATATGTTGATTCTGAATCGTTTTCCATCCGCGCCCATCCGGCGAAGTAGTTGGAGCTTCTTCTGGACCGTGGCGGTAGGACCCTGAAGCTGCCTTGGGTTTTCCTGTCAGCATGCGGGCCACCATGCCCCGGGAGGTATGCACTTACACGTCCAAGACTTGCTCCATCAATGCTGATTTAGTGACAACATCTACGAGTTGTGGCAACGGCTTCTCGGGCCAGATGTCGAGCATCTCTTGAGTCAGGCCTGCCGTACTCGGCTGCACGAGATCCTGTCTAAATCGGCCACACTGCGTGGAAAGTGTCTGCTGCTGTCAGTCTCGCGCATGACGCAAAGATTCTTGCAGCTGTTACTCACATCCTCGAGCTCTTGGATAAACGAAGGCCAGTGAGACACTCCCGGGGTAATCTGCCTGAGCTGGGGCGACTCGAGTATCTGTTCCTTGATCCAGATGCATTTCAGCAGGTTCACGTACATCTCCAGGGGCGGGATCCTGTTCTCGACGAGGATGCCGAGAGGAGAGAAGTTGACAGTGGACCTGTTGAAGTGGGTGACGAAGGCATCGGTCATATCCTGGAGGCTGGGGGGGCCCGGATCGTCGGCAGACCTGTTCATCCAGGCCCTCTGGAGGCCTTGCTTGGCCATGGGCGGCATGTCCAGGGTGTGAAGCTCCCTCCGAGCCTGCTGCTCCAACTCCTTCTCGAGATCCGGGACCAGAACTCCCATCAGGCGGTGGAGGTCGCCATGGACAGCCTGTATGCGCTGAGCAAGGTCACGGTGGACCATGTGAATGTCCTCCCGGACACGGCACAAGAGGTCGCTGGCACTTGTGAGCAAAGGCTGAACACAGAAAATGCTGATATCAAGGGGACTCACATCTCAAACGGCTTCAACACGTGAAGAACCTTGGAGTTGTGGAGGGCTATCCTGGCGCGCAGACGGTCCGCGGAAGGCGCCACCAGCACGTTCCATTCGATGTTCCTGAGAGGCCCGCCGCCGAGCCTGTACCGGTTGTTGTTCTTGATGAGCTCGACGCATTCCTGGAGCGTGCTCTCGTAGTCCCCGATGATCTCCCCGAGCGACGATGGGTCCCATCGCGGCGCCCTGGAGAACGCCCCCTCGCTGCGAAGGGACTTGTCCGCCTGGATCACCACGAGGCCGAGAGTATCCAGATTCTCGGCCAGGCCTCTCACGTCGCGGCCAAACTCGGCATATTGGCGCGCTATAAAACGTGGTCAGTCCATACTATCACCACCCAAACATTTTGGAATTCTCGTCGGGAAGCTAGATTTCAGCCCTGCGGCCACGCTTATTGAGCGGGAGGCTGAATCGGCGGTCCAAAGGAGTGAGGCACATGCCGATCAGCCAACGACGGGCGTTCCTTCCTCCTCTCTTTCAAGTGAAAAGATGACCCGAGAGACATGGCCAAACGGTGAAGACATGGAGAAGGATCGGTACGTGGCGCCAGTGAACACTCACCCGCATTGAAGTCCTTATCCCAGCCGAACCTGTAAACGTCCCAGGCTAATTTACTGATATTGACGATGTCTCCTACTTGAAGCGGTCCAGCCATTGGGGTGTGCGACGAGAAAAACGGGGACGGCTATGTGCTGCTGGTTTCTCTCCGTCCAAATCGGCCTCGTAAGAGCAGGCTGGTCGTCGCCAGCCGTGAGTTGAGGTCGTCGTCCAAAGGGAAGTGAGCAAAAAGGGACGACAAATGACGACAAATGATAATTGTCAGAAGTGGACTCTTGCGTGACAGATGGGGTGGGAGACCACTAGATTTCAACTAAAGCCTCGGCGAGCATAAGAGAGGGCGGACGCAGCAACGATGGAGGGGGGGGGGGGGGGGGGGGGGGGGGGGGGGGGGGGGGGGGGCGAGCAGGGACGCCACGGTTCGTGAGAGCTGTACGTGATGGAGAGCGGGCAGGGTGACCGCCACAGCGGGCGCGGGAAGTTGGACACGATTACGCAGCGACGACAGGGGAGACAGACAAAGCTCTGACTGAAGCGCACCAGGTGTAGGGAAAGAGATGGGGAGGGGGGAGGAGGTGTGTGTGCGAGTGAGCGTGTGAGCGATGGGCGAGATGGAGAGCAGAACAGGTCGCGTCCCCGGGGAGAGGAAAGTGAGGCTGAGCGAACTGGGTGCCTGTTCTGTTCCCTTGGGGCCCCGGCAAACTGGGTGCCTTTCCTTGGCCTAGAACAGTTCGATATTGGATCCGACTGACAGGACAGGTTGGTTAGTTGGTGTGGGAGCGAATGCAATGCAGGCAGCGAGCGGCAGGGAAAACGAGAGAGAGAGAGGGTGCCATGGGCTGGTTCTCTGCTGCTGCCGCATTCGACCCAGCCCGCCTGATTACCATCTGGCGGACCATCGCCCATCGCCCGGCTTGGCTCTCGTGTGTTTGTTTCTCTGTCTGCAGGCAGATAGGGCGGCATGCCTCGCAATGCTGGGCATCTCTGGGCAGCTGAACGTTGAGTCTTAAGAAAGTTGCCTCTGTCCTTGCTTAATCCGAGCCCCCCAGCTCCAAGCCAGGAATCGCAAACAGGTTGAGCATTACCTACTTTGGCAGCTCGAAGGTGTCACGACTCACCGAGTTGGCGGCGCAGTATGGCGCTTGCCAGGGAGAAGGAGAGAAGCCATCTCGTCCACTTCCCCAAATCGCTCGGGAGCCGGGAGATCAGGGTTCGAACCCAGGGAAAGGCAACCCGTCACGCGGTCTCAGTCACCCTACCAGGCCAGCAGGCCCATGAGGTACCCGAGACAGCCACAAGAAGGCAACCATCCAGTGCAACGCGATCCCAGTCCCTTCCCCTCCTTTCTGCGAGGGGGCAATGGCATGCGGGTGTGCGGCACAGGATTGGGTGCGTCCAAGATAAGGTAGGATGCGATATGTTACCTGACAGTTTGAGTGGTGGTGTAAGACCAGAACCAACCACTGCACTTCAGATGAACTAGTGTACTAGGAGTTACATGGGTGGAATAAAGCTTAGTGCGTGTTAAACTCATCATCCCCGTTGCTTGGCAGTTCACTTTCAGTCTCGGAAACATACCGTTTAAAAGCACAGTCACTCAA
The DNA here is from genome assembly GCA_014235935.1 of Colletotrichum musicola. Lineage (NCBI taxonomy): Eukaryota > Fungi > Ascomycota > Sordariomycetes > Glomerellales > Glomerellaceae > Colletotrichum > Colletotrichum musicola. The sequence continues at coordinate 15,214 of WIGM01000556.1, read as the reverse complement.
GCTGTGCTCCCAACGGGTCATGATCCGGATGTAGGTAGACACGTAGGTCGTAGCAATAAACTTGGTGGCGGTGGCAGTGAGCTGAAGGAGAAGCTCCCCGAGCTTCCCCTCACCCTCCACCTCCAAGATGCGCGCAATTACCTGGCAAATGGGCGCGTGCCAAACCAAACCGGGGGGGCTATGTATCGCGAACCCTTGACTCTCGCTTCCCCGACCCTATCACCGTCCGCCTCTTGAGACCAGCCCATCACCGTTTCGGGCTCTGCTCGACACTGATCTTGACCCGACTAGAGCCTCGGCAGCGCGCCTCGCGAGCCAGCTCCCCTCCTCCCATCTTTCCGCGCGCGCAAACCGGATGCCAGCGCTCCATACAGCATAACCCTCCCAACCTCCACCAGGGCCACGTCTTCCCTTGCAGTAGCATCATGCAGCTTTCACACGAGGCAGACTTCCAGAGCGAGGCTGTCGGCGCGACCAGTACCGTATTAGCTGACTCTCACTCTCCTGATCAGTGACTCTTATTACTTCCCCCGGTGAAGGTGGCTTGTCTGGGCATGCATGAAAGCATCCCGTCTGCCGTTCCCTGGGTCGCGCCCCAGCTGCGGCGGGCAGTCGAAAGTCGCAGCAGGCAGATCGCGCCCCGACCTGCATACCAGCTCGTCACACACGCCGGGTAGTTGAGCCCATTTGCAAGCCTACATGGCACGCACATAACGAAGTGCCGTACTTAAAACTTGAGAGCGCCCGTCTCGGGCCTGGTTGGTCGTGTCTCCCGATGAACGGCACACTCCCTTGAAAACCTCCGATGCGGAGAGTCCATCCTCCTCCTCCTCCTCCCAGTGCCTCCCTCCCCTCGTCTACCCTGATATCTCCCTCGCCTAGACGAGATCTGTAAAGATGAACGACTTCCCCAGCTCGGGACACATCGTTCAAGAACCCCGCGACATCGACGCGCGCTCCAGCCATAGCGACATCAGCGCATTAGCGGACGGATGGACCGACAACAGCAATGGCATCGTCACGCACGCGCCCAAGGAGAGCTTTCGGCTGGGGTACTTTGATGTCTGCTGCCTCGTGATAAACCGCATGATAGGTTCGTGCTGTGTCGAATGGTCTAGGCGAGCTCTCGTGGTAGCGAAGCTGACACCTTTGGTATCAAGGCACCGGCATTTTCATGTCTCCTAAACGAGTGATGGCCGGCACTAAGAGCGTCGGCGCGAGCCTCCTCTTCTGGGTCGCCGGCAGCATCTACTGCCTCTGCGGCACGCACGTCTACATGGAGTACGGCCTCAACGTCCCACGATACGTCATCGACGGCGTCGAGCAGAGCGTCCCCCGAAGCGGTGGTGACCTCGTATACCTTCAGTACGTCTACCGCAGGCCTGCGTACCGCAAGAACACCATACTTCTCTCGACGTGCATCTTCGGCGTCGCCTTCGTCGTCCTCGGCAATATGGCCGGTAACAGCATCCACTTTGCCCTGAGGTTGCTCGAGGCCGCCGGCCACGAGAAACCCGAGAACGGCCCGGTGCGCGGCATCGCCCTTGCCGTGGCAGTGTTCGCATGCATGGTGCATACGTTTTCTCGAAGAGGAGGTATCCTTCTGAACAACCTGCTCGCCATGATCAAGATCATGATCATGCTCCTCATTATCGTCACAGCCATCACCGTCGGCGCAGGCGGCTTCCCCAAGACGAAAAACGTCATCGTCGACAACACGTCGACCAAAACCTCGTTCGCCGGAGGGTCGGACGAACCCAACGGATACGCCCAGGCCTTCCTGGCCATCATCTTCTCCTTCTCCGGGTTCGAGCAGCCCAACTATGTGCTCGGCGAGATCAGCCGCCCGAGGAAGAAGTTCCCCATCGCCATGGGCACCGGCGTCGGGACTGTCGTGCTCCTGTACATGGCGGTTAATATCTGCTACGTAAGTCGGGACCCTCGAAACACTCGTGAAATACAGCGACTGACCCTGTTCTAGATGGTCGTTGTGCCTAAGGAGTTTCAGATGAACGAGAACGTAGCCCAGAAGTTCTTCGAGTTGACCTTTGGAACGCTGGGTCCTGAAGACAGAACGGGGGCGAGGATTTTCAACGCTTTCCTGGCCATATCCTCACTAGGTAACATCATCGTCATGGTTCGTGCCGAGCCCACATCTCCTTCGCAACGAGCCGTTCCTAACTTTGACGCAGACTTACACAGCCGCACGTGTAAAGCAAGAAATTGCGAAGGAGGTAGGCAAACGACCATCCTCATGAATCTCCAGCGGACGGTGAGCTGATTGAATTCTTAGGGCATCCTCCCTTGGCCCAAGTTCTTCGCGCAGAACACCGATCTAAGTCTCGGTCGTCTTCTCCGCTACTTTCAGAAGAAGGGGTGGTTCAAGTCGCTCCTGCGGCTCCGCTGGCTGTCGCCCGAGCACCACAGCGAGAAGACGCCCGTCGGGGCCTTGGTCCTCCACCTTGTGAGCTGCATCATCCTCATCTTCGCCACCTACGGCGCGCCTCCCGAAGAAGCATACACCGTCCTCACGTCCCTAAGTGCCTACGTCATCAACGCCTTCATCGGAACGTTCCTCGGGCTGGGCATCCTGATTTTGCGCTTCCGCGGCCCTCCCGTCACGCTGGCCGACGACGATGCTTCGACATACGAGCAGGCCACGCCGTCGTCCCGGACCTGGGCGGACATGACCGGCAAGCGTTTCCGTCCTTTCCTGTCCGTGTTCTGTGCTCTGATCTATACGTGCGGCGGCCTGTACCCGGTCATTACCAACTGGGTCCCCCCGTTCGCGGGAATTGCGGACACTCCTTCCGATGCCAACCGGGTGAAGAGGCCTTGGTGGCTTGTTCCCACCGTGTCTTGGCTGATTATAGGCCTTGGGTTCGCCTGGTACTTGGGATTCCTTACGATCGCGCGCTACACCGAAAGAAAACACCAACAGGTATTTGTTGTGGAAAAGAAGCCGGAGTTCGAGGCTGCAGATGGCGGTGGCCGAGGATCTGAAGGTAGCCGTGGAGGCGATCTGATCCAGGTCCACGAGACGGTCTATCTGAGCTGGGTAGGAAAGGAAACGCTTCGATCTAGGCGACCTGTTTTTGACGACCCGAAGCATGCCGATGGAGATGTCAGAGAGGTTCCGGCCTCCCCTTATGAGGGTACAGACTTTGCCGCCTTCATGTCGTCGGCCCAGGGCCCGACTGCGGGAAGAGTCCACCACAAGTATTGAGCGACACATTGATAGTGCTCCTAATTAATTCCCAAAAAATCGTCTTATTCCAGTAGTTATCTGGTCTCGTCATTATATTCATCAAATATCTCACTATTTTATTATCCGTGTACGCCGTGGTATCTGGGTTGGTAGAAAAGGTAGCACTGCCCCAGAGCGTCGTCTTCATACATCATCGTAACCAGTCGAGACAGCAACGATCACGGCTCCTGCTCCACGATGTTGTTGAGTCGTGGCTGCAGTTGTGCTAGGGCCGCACGGTCTTGCCCATCGGGCTGGTAAGCTCTGAAGACCTCGCCGCGCATCAGTCTGCGGGGTGCCCGCCTTCCGGTAAACAGTTCGAATTGGGCGAAACCCTGCTCGGGTAGTAGATCCAGGCCGTCCATTGTCACCCAGCCTCGATTTGAGACCTGCCGTGCCTGGTTGAGGATCGGCGTGTCAAGCGTCTTGTAACCCAGCTCGACGAGGCAGCCACCTGTTGGGCTGCCGAGCCACGACGAAGGCGCGAAGAAGTTTGGCGCCGGAACATCGCCTATCCTGTGAGTAGGAATACAGGAAACGATCATTGTCGGTAGCCGGAAGTCTTCGGGCCATGGCTCGTCCAAGGTTCTGATGATGTGGAATCTCGTCTCAACGTCCAGGGCCGCGCTGAGAAGCGGCAGATCGTGTCGTTTCGACAGGCGTGTGAAGTGGGTGACCATCTTCTCCGCGTTCGCAACCGTTCGGTTGTAAACGACGATGTTCTTGACACCGAGCTGCAGCATACTGTAGGTTGCTGCCCGAGCCATGCCTCCGGCGCCGATGATGAGCCCGCAGCTTGTCGGCCGCACCGCATTGGCGGGGGAAAGGCCTCTGCGTAAGCATGCTCGAATACCGATCCAGTCCGTATTTTCTCCGTAGAGCGCTCGCACTGGGCCAGCTCGATTTCTGCAGTTAAACAGCTTTTCGTCTTCGGGGATTGTGCCATCCGGATTTAACCGCCGTACGGGCACGAGGGTGTTGACGGCGCCAATGGCCTGCGCGTGCCGACTGAGCGAGTGTGTCAAGGTGATGACCTCGACTTTAAAGGGCAGGCCAACGCTGGCACCCGCAAAGTAGGGATCCTCGATCAGCTCCCTCAAGCCGTTCAAAGATGGCGTCGAGACAGGGCGGTAGGAATGAGGAATGCCGCAAGCCTTGAGAGCCGCCGTGTGCATAGCAGGCGACAAACTGTACGAGACATGGGCGCCGAAGACGTACATCTTCATAGGGTCAAACAAAAACGAGTTGTAGAGGGCCTGGGTAGCCTGCACTGCAGTTAGGCAGGGCTGGTCGGGCTTGCAGTTTGACGCCATCGGTTCCGGCACGACGCTCGTCAGAACATGATTCATCGCTGCCGAGTGCCTTCCACGAGGTCCAGAGTTGTAGGCAATCAAGGGAATCTTGTGGCCAGTGGAGGCCTCGACAAGAGCTTTGAGGTGGTTCACATCGAAGTTGTCCTTGATGCACGTGACGGGCTTGATAAGTCGAGCGAGGTCGCAGCCCAAGCGGCGAGCTCGGTGATAGTGAGACATCCAGAATGGGTCGGCCCAGGAGGGAGAGTCGGCGGCGGGCGTCAGATGACCTATTACTTTGGACCGCCTCTTCATCGATATTATATGTAACAGCTGGTAGTCGTTGAGGCGCAAGTCGACGGTCAGATACTCGGGGGACAGGCGAAGACCATGCATAATGAAGTCCATATAAACGGACTCGGAGCAGTCGGGAAGAACAACGTGATAGATAAGGGGAATAACAGTGCTCCGCCTGATAGACCCGACGATTCTTGCAATCTCTGCGGCGCGCTCCGAGTCCAAGGTTGTCGCACCCGTAATCCCGTCGACAACAATCTCGATGGCATCGGCGCCCGTCTCCAGCTCTTCAATATCGATCTCGTTGTTGAGAAGGCTCGACAGAGACACGGAGATGGCATAGGTGAAACGGCGATCTTCGGTAGGTATCGAGGCGAGCGGGAAAGCAGACTCGATAAACGGGATAGAGCCTTTAGGCATGATGAGACTGAGGAACTTGAGGAAGTGCCTCTCTGCCCTCTTAAGAGTCAGGTAAGGCGCCGGGGGCTTTTGTCCGCCGGCCTGGGTCTCTATCCTCGCAGCGTCGGTCTCGATCCAGGGATCTGCCGTTTCCGTGACGTTGAAGAACTCGAGGTTGGTACATGTCCGGAAGAGGGTGCTGCTGGCGGCCAAGAGGCTCCTCGCCTTCTCTTCGTCCTCGATCTTGAGATGGTCTTGAATGGCCCTTACGTCGCGCAGAATGTGGACGACAGGATGGGTGCGGCAGAAGTCTCGCAGTAAGGTCTGAACGCCACGCTCCATCCAACTGCACACGATCAGAGCCCCCTTGGAGTTCTGCTCGAGAAGATCGCGGAGTACATCGGTCTGGCGACGGTGACATTCGACGGGTCCGTGGGCCCTCTTGTAGGCGAAGCTGGTCAAGCCGGTGACTTGCTGGAAGGCCTTCTCGCAGTCGAGGGCTCTCCGTGCCATGGCCGTGGAGGCGATGATGGCCAGAGTGGACTTTCCGGCGCCGCGTATGCCAGCAAGAACAATGGAGGCATCTGCGGGAAAGGGTGGGATCTCGTTTGGCAGGTGGGCTATCGGAGTGGCCGGTCTGGTGACGGGCGTCTCGGGCCTCGAGCAAGCAGCCATGGAATAGCGACTGCTGTTCGTCCTCGGGCTCTGCGGTTGACTCGGAGAGGCGCTGTAGCCATTGATGCGAGCGTCGACGCGAACAAACTTGGTGGGATTCTCCAGCTGGTGGTGTTGATCGACGTCGTCGCTCTCGTTCATGGACGAGGCCACGAAGGACCGCTTCACTCCTGCCGTCGCCATGGTCCTCAAACAGACAGCCAGTGGACGTGTTTGTCAAGCGTTTGGCAAGGTAGCCGATGAAGACTGCGCGCGCGAGCGCCTGGTGCGATTGTCGAGCTGGGAGAGTGTGAGCAGGCGAGGTAAGGCGAGCTGGTGACCGAAGACTGAAGACTGAAGTCTGTCTAGGTAGATAGGGTAGGTAGGTAGGGTAGGTAGGTAGTCGGTGCCGTCGAGGCCCGTCCGCTGGGAGCTCCTCGGGCGGGCAGAACTGTCAGGCGGGAAGGCGCTTCGAAGGAGACAAGCTGTTCTCCATAGTGTTTCCGACGGTCGGGCGGGGGATTGCTGAGAAGCAACGACAAGGGCTTGAGGTAAGGCGAGGAGGTATCCGTAGGTGAGGTAAACGGTAAGGGAAAGGAAAGGAAGTACGGATCCGTGTGTCTGTGTGTGCGCGTGAGCCTGCCTTCCTCGCCTGGAATACGGATACAGGCTGAAAAATGCCCCTCCACTCCCTTAAGGTTGGGAAGATGAGGGGGATGTACCTCGCTACCGAGACCTCGGGCAGGGGTCCTAGCTGGTCGCGACAGGTACTCTGTTAAGCGTTTTTCCGCAGCACTTATGCTCGAACAGTACTTTCATCAGCGTGCTTCATGCAGCCATCTCAACGTACTGCACTAACGACCCACATCACGCCTTTCTGTACCTATGACCAAGTAGCCAATTAGTGTCCGCCGGATTCCCAGCTGACCTTCGCTCCTCGCAAGCTCAGATCGACCAAAAAACAACCTGTGCGCTCGTTGTCCCGACTCAACCGAAGGAGAAAGAGTTTGTGTAGAGGCAGGCACAAAGAAGAGACGAAGAAGAAAAGAAGAAAGATAGAGAGAGGCTACCCCAGGATTTCCCCACCTCCGTCGAGTGCAAGGGAAATCTTGGAGAAGCAAAGACGTCAACCACCTACCATCACCATCACCATCACCACCACCACCAACCACCAACCACCAACCACCAACCACCAACCACCAACCACCGCCACCACTACCGCCGTCACCGTCGTCCCCTTGCAGCTCAGATTGAACTCTCTTTCGCTACCATCGCACCCCTCATGCCGCCCTCAACGGTGTGAGCCCCTGCAGCTGTTCTGCCATCGGATGCGAGGCGTCGATTGAAGGATGCCATCCAAGAGAAAGGCTCACGATGCCGAGACGACGAATGCCACCACCTCGACGTCAGCCCCAAAGCGCCAGCGCGTTTCTCGAGCCTGCGACCAATGCCGGAGGTAAGAAATGCTCATGTTTTTCTCCTCTCTTTCACCTCTCGTCCGTCTATCAAATCACAACCTTGTCGCTCGTCCGACTTGTCTTGCGCGCTCGGCTGGATGCTAACTGCGCTTGCAGTGCGCGAGAGAAATGCGACGGCGTCCAGCCGCAATGCTTCTCCTGTGTGACGCTGTCAAGGCAATGCACATACAACGTCGCCCCTAAGAAGCGCGGTGTGCAGACAGGCCTAATTCGCACTCTGGAGCTTGCCCTGGTTTGGCTGTTCGACCAGGTTCCTGGTACGGAAGAAAAGCTCACCGAGCTGCTTGCCCGTGAGGGCGACGACGGACAGTCGCTCCTGGTCGACAAAGACAACGACGCTGGCAACCGTCTTCACAAGAGGTGGAGGAGATGTCGAGTTCACAAGGACATCGACCGACTTCTATCTGGCAAAGACGGTGTAAGCCCTCGCCAAGACACCTCAGGAGACGATTCAGACCCCGAGGCAGACGGCCGCAATAAACGGAACGACGCCACACCACAGGAAGGAATCGAACCTTCTCCCAAAACAACCGCCCCCGAACGGTCGACCGACGCCGCCTCCGGTGCGCCGCCTCTCAGGAATCGCCACGGCTCTCGATCCCGGCGACGATTTAAGCTTCCGAGGAATCATCCACGGCTGCTTGAAGTATACTATTCTTACACCCACAGTTGGCTCCCAATATTGAACCACAAGGAAGTCCTCGATAATGCTGCCGCCTCATATCCACCAGACGGACTCGACATCGACCCGGAAGATTCTACTACCAGTGCCGCGCATGCTGAGCTCTGGTGCGCTCTTGCAGTAGGTGCATTCCAGGATTCAAAGTCATCCCGGGCTTCCGGACACGCGGAATCTCCGGACCCGCCCAGCCTGATACTTGCAGCAGCACGCAGTCTGATACCAGTGGAAACGGAGATGGCGCTAGGGCATGTTAAGGCTCTCCTCGTGTTGTCTCTCGTGAAGCTAGGTCAAGACAATGCCGCCGCCGCCTCTTTGCTCATTGGTCTTGCTGTCAGGGGTTCCATGGGCCTCAAGGATGGAAGGTTACATAATGGTGGCCGAAACTCTATGCCGGGACCACCAGTACCCCTGACGCCCGAAGCAAACTTGGATGCTCTGGATCGGGTCTTGATGGCTTGTCTTATGCTCGACACAATAGTTTCTTTGAGGCTGGGGCAGACGCCGCACATGAGGTCCAACGATATGAAAGACAAGCCGGCGGGCGAGCATGGGCCGGAGGAATGGGCCCCGTGGGCGCCTCGGGCTGGATTCGGGACCGATAACCTCGAAGCAGCCGTACAGCCTGCGCAGTCGTTGAGCTCTTTCAACCAGCTTTACCAGTTCTTCCGCACCCTCAACCAGAGCGTCGAGTCCGGTATTGCCGCGCCGCAGATTGGTGCCGCAAACTTGGTACAAGTGCTTGACCCTCGGTTCTCATTTTGCAACTCGGTTGTATTCGGCGCGTCTACGATACCTATCCTCCCATCGGCGTTCTTGATACAAGCCACCTTTTTAGGCGCCACGCTGACGTTAATGGCTGATCCACGACTTTCGCTTATATGGAGTATGATGGAGGTTCTGGAGAGCTCCATCGCTCACTTTGGCGCAGCTGGTGTCTCACCACTTCTTGTCACGTACATGAGCATCGCTAATACCAAGAGTTGTGTGAAAGCTTTGCAAGGCGATGACAAAGTCAGGTGGAACTCTCTCATGGCGGATTTGATATCCGTTTGGCAAGATCAGACGACGAACGCGGAATTGACGCCAACGGACCCGGAGCCAGGCGGCAAAACGCCTATCCAGGCCGGGCCGACTGCCCCCCAGTTCTCGCAACCTACGTCGCGCCATGGCGCCCACTTTCCATCATTCCCGATGAATACGGACTCTTACCACCCAAACGGTAACGGCTATCTCCCGGCAGCCTCTTCTGCTAGTCCATCCACTGCGAGGACGATGCCCTTTACCCCCGGAAGTCAGCTGGACGCGTTTCCCACGGGATTTATGGGTCACTTGCCTTCGACACAAGCCCCCTACCTGATGGGCCAAGGGACCCACGGGGTAGATTACGACGCCATTATGGACGAACTCGCCTCCATAGACTGCACAGACAGCATGGAGGCTGACCCGCAGTTTATGGCCAATCTCGGCTTCGCTCCTGGGTCAGATTTGACGGATATGCTTCGGGGTGAGTTTGGGGGGGTGTGATAGAAGTTAATGTATTATGACCTTCCAGCAGAAGATGAATGCTTATCCTGGCGCCTTGCAGCCTTGAATTTTCCTTTACAATTGTTCCTGGGTCAGCTCGACTGCCCTGCTGCAACGGGCTGATGAGGACGGATTGTTCCCCCTTGCTGCTGAGTTGTGTTCATCCGCGCCAAGACGACTGGTTTGGAAGACAACGGGCCTTCTAGCCCTTTTCATACCTTCTTATGGAGACCGCAGCATTCTCACCTTGCTCGACTATTGGCCTTTTGCAAGTTCGCCGGCATAAACGTGGAGCATCCCATATCAGCGGGCTTTGAACAGTGAAACTGGTGGGCACCCAACCGGATACGATCAGAGAGCGGAATTACAATCATCAGTCTCTCGCAGTCTAGCTATCTTTTGCAAGAATGGTTGAGAACGCTCCGCACGCCCTGTTGGTGACAACCAAATGGGTCACTTTTTCCTGAGACCTTCTCTCGACAACGAATGCATCAAAGAGGTGCAGAAAAATCACCATTTTTTGCAAGTTGATATCACCATCCACGGAATCTTTGGTAATGAGCTTGAGAAAACCACAATCACTTGGCAGGGTGCTCTCGGAAGTGTTAGATTCCTACTTCATGCATAAACATCAATGAGTCACCTACCCCTTTTCGTGTTAAAAAGGGCACGCAAAATGGAGTTGTCAAACTCCCAATGGAGTTGACGATGGCTTCCGTCGGATTCTTGCTTGGCAGCGGGCCAATCGCTCATCAGACCCGTAAATGGTTTCCGACGATGCCGCGGCGATAGCAGCACGGCCAATGACGACCAGAGTCGGGCTTTTGCCCCGTCAATTGTCACAGTTGCGAGCGAGCGGCCATTGTTGGTGTGCCTCAGCCGGATATACTCAACTCCAGTCGACTCTGGCTAGCCCCTGCGCGGAGATATGCGCCGCCCCCTCATCGACCCCCGTGCTTCACCCAGATCCATCTGACAGGCAGCAAGTCTGGGGTTACTCCTCTTTCACCCACATTGCCCTCATTCCGCGCCGCCGGAAGCCAGCAAGTTGGGACGTTCCCCGACTTCCACGTGCAATGCGAGACAGTTGAATGGAAATGCGGAAGCGCTGAGACGCTGAGAGGATAAACGTTCAACCCCGGAGCCCCATCCTTGGCAGGGATTCTCCAGAAATTCTGGGGTCTAGGGCCTGGATCTAAGACGGAATGAGATATTAGTGCCGGGGATCAGTGCGTAGAGGCGGTGGTCCTATGCAGACCTACCGGTCTCCACGCCGCTATGGAGACGAGTCAGTTCGTTTAGATGCAGATTTTGCTCCGGTTCGGAGGCTATGCGAGAGCCGGCAGCCCATCTCTCTGTCTGGCTGGCTGGAGAAGCGTTCACCCCAGACTCTCTGCGTCAACCTTCGCAGCCACGAGTCGAAAGCGTTCGTCACAGTCTACCCCGGATCCCCGTGTGTTTGTGATGACCAAACCTCCGCATTGAGGTCCCCCAGACTGCCCCCTTTCTTACCCCAGACGCACCGATACGCGCGCGCCGACCTGTCAGCCGGTAAGTCTTTTTGCCAACTCGGAACGAAACCCTGACGCAGGAGAACGCGGCCATATAACAAAGGCAACCCCGGCCGCCGAACCAAAAAAGGAGGTCCTCTTGCTTTGCTCAACCCCAACCTTGTTTTGGAGTTGAGACTGTCAACGAGCAGCATCGTCCGAACACCCTCTCATCACATCTCCATCACCAACCACCAGAACATCTGTTCGTCATGCCCCTCCTCGCCCTCGTCGAGGACCGGCCGACGCCCAAGGCCGTCTACAACTGGCGCGTCTACACGTGCGCCATCATCGCGTCCTGGGCCAGTTGCACGATCGGATACGACTCCGCCTTCATCGGAACTACTCTCGCCCTGCCCTCCTTCGTGGCAGAATTCGAGTTCGCCTCCTACAGCCCCGAGGGCCTGGCCCTCCTCAAGTCCAACATCGTCTCCGTCTACCAGGCCGGCGCCTTCTTCGGCAGCCTGTTCGCCTATGGCAGCAGCTACTTCCTCGGCCGCAAGAAGAGCTTGATCGCCTTCACGCTCGTGTTCATGCTCGGCGCGGGCATGATGCTGGGCGCCAACAGGGAGCGCGGCCTGGGCCTCATCCTCGCCGGTAGAGTGCTTGCGGGCATCGGTGTGGGCGGCTGCTCCAACATGACCCCCATCTACATCTCCGAGCTCTCCCCTCCCGCGGTGCGCGGTCGTCTGGTCGGCATCTACGAGATGGGGTGGCAGATCGGCGGCCTCGTCGGCTTCTGGATCAACTACGGCGTCGACTCCACCATGGCCCCCAGCCACTCCCAGTGGCTCATCCCCTTTGCTGTGCAGCTCATCCCCTCTGGGCTGCTACTCATCGGAGCCCTGTGGATTCCCGAGTCGCCCCGTTGGCTGTTCACCAAGGACCGGAAGGAGGAGGCCATGAAGGCCCTGTGCTGGATGAGGTAGGCCTTTTCCAGAAACCACGTGACTCTAGGCGTGTACATGCAGCTGACATGATTTGCCTCGATAGAAACCTGGACGCCAATGACAAGTACATGATCGAGGAGGTCAGCTACATCGAGGCCGAGCTCGAGCGATACCGGACGGAGGTCGGCGCCGGATTCTGGAAGCCCTTCGCTTCGCTCAAGGATCGCAAGGTCCAGTGGCGCTTCTTCCTCGGTGGCATGGTGAGTCGTCTTCGTCGAATTCCTTCGGCTGCCGTCGCTAACAAAGTCGTCGATAGCTCTTCCTGTGGCAAAACGGCTCTGGCATCAACGCCATCAACTACTACAGCCCGACGGTCTTCAAGAGCATCGGCATCACCGGCACCAACACGGGCTTCCTCACCACGGGCATCTTCGGCGTCGTCAAGACCATCGTCACCTTCGTGTGGCTCCTGTGGCTCATCGACCACCTGGGCCGTCGTAACCTGCTGATGATCGGTGCCGTTGGCGGATCCCTCTGCATGTGGTACATCGGCGGCTACCTCGCGCTCAACCCGCCCAGCAGCACCGGAGGCGGCCTCTCTTCGGGAGGCATCTCCGCCATGGTGTTCTTTTACCTGTGGACAGTGTAAGTTGGCCTCTTCCTCTGGCCTCCCGAGCCAGCCACGCGTGTGTGTTTCCGTCAGCTAACATGTCCGCGCCCAGCTTCTACACACCTTCCTGGAACGGAACGCCCTGGGTCATCAACTCGGAGATGTTCGACCAGAACACCCGGTCCCTCGGCCAGGCCAGCGCGGCGGCCAACAACTGGTTCTGGAACTTCATCATCTCGCGCTTCACGCCGCAGATGTTCAACGCCTGGTCGTACGGCGTGTACTTCTTCTTCGCCTCGCTCATGATCCTGTCGGCCGTCTTCACCTTCTTCCTCGTGCCCGAGACCAAGTCGGTGCCGCTGGAGATGATGGACCGCCTGTTCCAGGTCAAGCCCGTGTGGCGGGCCAACAAGACCATCCTGGACGAGCTGGCCGAGGACCGCAGCTTCCGGCAGCAAGACTCCGAGGACGGAGCTGCCGGCCTCGGGGAGAAGTCGGACGAGGGGGAGGTCAGCCAGGTAGAGAGGAAGACGAGCTTTTAAAGAGATTTGGGACAGCGGTTTTTTACTAATCATGAATCAAGGGAATCTGAAATGAATTGGGATTGAGCAAAAGAAGCATGGGTGGACATTTCCCGGTCTTTTAAGAAGGAAAATTTCCCACACAAGCTTTTTTGATCATCCCGAGCCGAGATACCGAGTGAGACGACGCGCCCATGCAAAGCTCCACATGAGGCTGCCGGACGAAAAGATTACGGGCACATCATACCAGGCGTGTAAAGAAAGAGGCGGGAAGGGGAGGACGATACCCGGAGTAGTGGAACGATATGATCCCATTTCTGGACCCAAGCGTGATGCAGATTTGGCGCTTGGGTACGTCGGAACCAGACCGAGGGTGGGCTGGTAGCCGCATGGGGATGGGATGTACAATATGTTTCGGTGGTGGTAATGTTTGATGTAGGGTTTAAGGACCAGGGGAGGGTGTTTCTCGGACACGCGATGCATGTTCCGGCTGGGAAGAAGTGCCTGGCTGGACATATAGAATCAAAGCACATGTCAGATCAAGCCGCTCTTGAAGTTGCGAACATCCCTCTTCAGTCTCTGAAATGCTCGCAGTTGTGATGATGGAAGTACCACGTGAAGCTGCTGGGACTGGACTAATAATGGATGAGGGGCACTGTTGCAAGGGGACATCCACCCATGGACACGAATAAGACCCGGTAACATCATTTTAAAAGTTCCGAAGCCATCGGACATGGAACGGTAGGTCCTGTCGTTGGAGATCCATATCTCGGACGTCGTACGTTGGAGCCTCAACGAAGCTTGGCCCAACCGCCAAGTCTCTTGGACGATTCTAGCTCCCGTTGATAAAATCTCCTGGCCTCGCTCGTAAACAACCCGAGTTGCGTCTTGGAAACGCCTCTTCAGTCACACTCGGGACTTGATCTCTCTCGTGTGAGCCGTCTTTCACCTCCCTCATTGACGATGGCGAAAAAGGCAGGAGGGAAGTGATCCGCCCCGCTTGGCGGCCGGGCCATGCGTAAGAATTGCTCCGCAACGCCCGTTCTTGCGGATAAACGATTACCACCACCATCCCCCCATCCCATCCAGTCGACCACCAGAGCTCGATGACACGGCTCTTGGTAATGACGCGTTGTTCCGGCGAATCTGGACGGTTGTTGGCCTTTTCGGTAAGTGGATGGGAGGTAGAAGTGCACTGTGCGGATGAATCAGCGGGGAATTAGGGACCCGGAGACGTGCCGCACAAAGCCCGAACATCCCGCCGGGTATGCAGGTAGGGATCTCACTTTCGGCGAGTCTCGTTGCATTGGCTGTTCACCTTTCGTACCCGGATTCCCGTGCTCATTTCCTGGTGTCCAACTTTCTCTGTGAAGCAAATACGTGACACTGTCATGACAAACCCCATACCCTTGAGCTTGAGCATATAGGTACATTGCCCACCACAGATCATGACAAGAAGCTCCGAAACCAGACGACGCGAAGACTTGAGCCCTGGGTAGACCTCCTCACGTCGTTCTGAGTGACAGCAATGTGCCGCTTGCCTGTGACGGAGCGTTGTAGTGCGTTGATGTTCTTGGAGACGTGATAAGTGCGCACGCCATGTAAAAGATAATCTACAAGTCTTCAGCTGTCATAGTGTTGTTACCAACGACAGAGGTTCTGGAGAGGACTCTGAAATCTCCTTGGAACAGGAATCGTGGTGTATCTTGGCACACAAGGAAGAACTTGATATCAGGGCACTGTGGCATCCTTTCAAGGTCCGGCCAGGTCTTCATGATTCGTTTCTTGTTAAAACAACGCTAAGAATGTAAGTATGTATGCAAGTCCTCCCGAGCCCCTATTACTTTACAATTTCGAGTGTTGCGACAGCTTGGCGGCAATCACCTCCTTCACCTTTTGAACGGGCAGCTCCTCTACCGCCTTTCCGGTCCAGTAGCGGTCCTGTGATGCTGTTAGCCGGTGTTCAACATCTCGAGCCTCGGTATGGGGACTGACCTGCTCCAAGCCCTGGTAGATCATGGCCTCGGTGCCGAGGATGAGCTGCCAGCCATTGTCCTCAGCCAGGGCGGC
>WIGM01000555.1:0-29724 GCA_014235935.1 Colletotrichum musicola | reverse complement strand
GACGCCGGCGCGGGCCTCTACCGACGATTCCACGAGCTGGCCTCCCGGAGCGCACACCTCTACTCGTTCGGCGTCATCCCGCGGAAGCGGGTCCACGGGCCGTCGTTCCTGGACTGCTTCAACAACCTCGACGACACCAAGAACTCGACGACCGAGTTCTACACCAACGTCTTCTCGCTGGACGAGTTCGTCGACACGTGCACCACCAGACTAATCCCCGAAATGACGCACGAGAACAGGAAGGCTTACACCGAGGTACTGTCGTCCCATCCCCGCGGTTTCCCCAAAGTCTAAATTCCGTTCTAATAAGTTTCGCCAGAGCAAAACCAATGTCCTCTACTTCTTCGACTTCAACTCCGCTCGCCGCGAACAATTCGCCACGGACGTCAGAGACATCGCC
This sequence comes from Colletotrichum musicola, assembly GCA_014235935.1. Taxonomy (NCBI): domain Eukaryota; kingdom Fungi; phylum Ascomycota; class Sordariomycetes; order Glomerellales; family Glomerellaceae; genus Colletotrichum; species Colletotrichum musicola. The sequence goes on along the minus strand of WIGM01000555.1, from coordinate 29,324 downwards.
AGAAAGGTCACGCGAGGGCTCAAGTTCATCACGGTCGATCCGCCGTCGTTCCCAGACGTCCCGGCCAGAGTGGGCTTGCGATGGAATTTCCCGGCAATCGCCCTGCAGAACAACGGGGATGGGCTCATGTACCCTTCCGAGAGCAGCAAGGACATCACTGCCGACTTTGTTGAGAAGTTCCTCCGCTCTGTCGCGGATGGGAAGGCCAAACCTGCATTTCATGACTATGAAAATGATCGTGGCCAACATGATGCGGATGCAGGTGCACGTCGGCATGATGAGTTGTAATTAAGTAACAAACAGGTCAGGAGCTTCCAGATTCATGTTGGAAAACAAACAACCATACTTGTCTGATTTAGTCATGCAGGGGCAGGAACTTCGAGTCTAAATCTACTCAAGGCTGTGACTGGACGATAAACCAGCGTCCAGTATTTAACTTTTGGTAGTATCATTCGTCATCGTATAGAACCATGCTGTGTCTAGGCACTTTCTCAACTGGGAACCAGAACTAAACAATCCGAACTTCTATCAATTATGACCACGTAGTTTAGCTAATTCCAAGTCCCGTGGCGGGCTTGGACTGCACCCACTTCTTCCGTAGTGCTGACTTCCACTCGCCCAGCCGCTGTACCTGGCTGTTGACGAAAATCTCACCCTCGTGCAGCTCCTGCGGCAGAGGCGGCACAATCAGCCAGTCGTGGCTCGCCTTGCACGGTGAGGTGTGGCCCGGCGTGAAGTCCTGGCTCCTGACGATGGCCAGGCAGGGCAGGCAGAACTTGGAGTCGACGCAGTACCAGCAGACTGCGAACTTGTCGGCCGGCTCGAACCTCTTGAGACAGTGGTCACACGCAAAGTCGCTCGTGTCAGAGAAGACCTTGGTCAAAGTGATCTTCTTGCCGCGTCTCCGCGGGGATACACCGCCGATTCGAGGAGAACTAGAGCGCCTTTCGTGGACCAGGTGGCCGGCAAGGTTTGCCGCCGCCGGTGGCGCTCTGACAGATTGCCACAATGCTTGCGCATTCGTTTGGTCCCCGGCAGCAATCATGGTTCGCTGGAGGTTCCGAATGCTCGTCTCGTCGTTCTGAGGCTCATCGTCCTCTAGGAGATCTAGGCTTTCGGAAATCAGGCCCGCAAGCAGTTTCCGTGACTCTTGCTCCCTTCCGCGAAGACGGTACAGCAAAATCAGAAAGATGGAAGCCTCGTTGAAATCGAACCCAGCCATGTGCAACGGCACATCCCTGTTTTGATATTTTCTCTGCTGTGCCATTAGCTCCTCCAGCTTCTTGATCCAAGGGTCAACGGCCTCTGATCTCAAGCTCTCGTCAGCCTCGAGGGCCTTGAGCGAGTATGCCCTCGCAAGCTGTTTGAAAGACGCAATGTACTCGATCCGCACCCCAAGACTGCCTCTAGCCTTGTAGTCGAAGAAGCAGATAGCCTCCTGGATGGCGATGGCGTCATCATAATGCTGAGCTGACATGTACACGTTTCCGAGCGAGTTGCGCAGATAGAACTCCTTTCTAGAGTCTTGAGCACTGCGAGCCGTGGTGATCGCGTCCGCGTAGCGTTCGGCCAGGACATCCGTTTTGCCGGTTCTGGCAGCAGCCTGTGGGAACCAGTCTCGGATTGAGGGGTCTGGAACCTGGCTCAGGAGGAACATGACGAAGCGAGAGTTGCCCCTCTCTGTGTAACGTCCGTCTAGCTCGTCAAAGAGGCTCATCATCTCTGCGACGCGGTTGTTCTCGGCGAGAACTCTCATGTAAGCGGCCTCGGGCTCGAAGTCGGGCGCATCGAAGGCGTTCCTAATGGCCTTGCGGCAGTATGCAATAGCGCTTTCGACACGGCCCATGCGGTTGTAGCACTCGGCAATCTGGGCCTGGTTCTTGTAGAGCCGCCATTTGCTGCCCTTGATCTCCAAGTCCGTTTGGTAGAGTCCCTTTTTCATGCGGTCCTGCTCTACGACCTCGGCCATCAAGTGGAGCTTGAGGGCCTTCTGATAGTTGCCGCTCAGCGCATAGCAGAGACCCATGCGGCCACAGCTCTCCACGATGTTGGAGTCGGTGCTGAGAGCCTTGTCGAAGTATTCCAAGGCCTGCATGTGTTCTCCCAAATTGAGGAACGTACTGCCTATTCTGCGATACCAGTGTCCGGTTTTGGGATGGTTCGCCCAATCGGCGGCTCTCTTGATCCGGTCCTCTACGCGCACCTCCTGCCAGTGCAGTTCTGAGTAAGACCACGGCTTACCCTCCTCAAGGAGCGGCAAGCACTGCACTACACCAAAGCAAAAGAGAGTTGGCATGTACATGCCAAAGCCTTCCACCAGCCAAGCCTTGGCAAACGTCCTGCCCATGGGCTCCAGAAGACGAGCTGGACTTGACGCCGCTGCCGTTGCCCAGACCTTTTGCTCAGGACTCAGTCCACTGAGCACGTCTGCATCTCTAAGCCAACGGGACACGACCTCGATGTTCTTGTCGGTCCAGATGTCCAAGCTCTCCTCGAACAGGTTGGTCCAGGTGAGGAGGACGGTCGAGTCGGTGAGCATAGTGTAGAGACGTTTGCCAATATCAGCCTTTTCCGCAGCAGAAATCTCGGGCAGCTTGACGTCTTCCAGGTGCTCCGGCCAATACCAGGCGGCGTACCGTTGCAACGAAAGTCCTTCCTGGCCCAGCGTGAAGTACGTGGGGTCGGTGAAAATGCGCAGACAGGTTTTGAGAACATGAAGCCTCGCGTCAGCGAGCTTGAACCCGATGGCTGGAGACTGGGCATCTGCTCTCAAATCCGTCGAGACGTCCTCGCGGAAGAACTCTTTGACAGAAAGATGGAAGAAAGTGATGTAAGTAGTGCTCTTGTTGGAGAAGTATTCGATGTCTTTGTCGGCGTCCAAGAAATCAGGGCTCGTCCGCTTGGTCGTGTCCAGGTCAATGAGAGAGTTGCTGCGATGGAGCTCGTGTCTGTCAGCCAGATCGGCTGTCGAGAGTCCGTCCTCGCGCTCGAGGGTGAAGAAGCAAGAAAACTGTCCTCTCAAAGACTCTTCGAGGCGGAACGGCGCATCACCCATCTTCAACGTCAGCACGGCCTCGATCTGCTCGAGCGTGAGGCCCATCTCCGCGACGGAGACCCAGCGAAGGATCTCGTTCAAGTCATCTGCCTCTTCTTGGGTGATGGATGAGCTGAAGCCGAGAACGGCCTTCTTCAGCATGCCGTTGATTTCCTTGGGATACGACTGGAGGCTTTCGAGGATTCTTCGGGGGTGTCGTATCCTGCTGAGCTCTGCAAGCATGAACTTAGCCAGGATGAAAAGCCCATCCACTTGCTTGACCATGGCATCGATGACGCTGTCTTTGAAGTCCTCGGTTGATCCCCTGAGAATCCGGGCCGAGTTGACGCCCTCGACAATGTAAGAGACAATGTCGGAACTGTTGCGGTCGGAAGTAACATGTACCGTCCGAAGTTGCTGACCGCCAGTAGAATCATTTCCCAGGTAATCCATGATCTTGTCCTGCAGGCTCGGCCGTCCAATCAACGCAACTTGGACTCTCGTACCTTCAGCAGACTGCTGATTAAGATCGTCCAATAGCGACAAAAGCTCCTTTACTTCTCGGGGATCTGCCTCGTCCAAACCGTCCAGCAGAATGTAGATGTGTCTCTTCCACCTATCAGGCACGCAGGGCTCGACGAGCAGTTTTCGGAAGGCACTCGAGACCGTCTTGATTTCGTCACTGTTGGAGACTTCGCGAATGAGCTGCTTGCCGTAAAAGACGTCTTGCTCGCTGATCTGGTACGCCATGTCTCTCAGAGCCCGGGTCATGGATCGGGATTCGGGGTTGTTCTGGCGGAAGAAGAAGTATCCCATCATGCTGTTGGTATCCTCGTTGTTGAGGAGGTCCTGGCCCCACGAGACGAGACGCGACGTGAGGTACGACTTTCCGGTTCCGGGATTGCCGACAATCCATAGAAAGCGAATGTCGCCAGCAATCCAGGCCTTCAGTGAGGGGTCTCGGAGGATCCAGTCGCAAGTCCCCGGCGTCCTCGTCCTGCTCAGCGCGGAAAGCGTGTCTTCGGGCCAGACAGAGGGCTGGAGGATGCCCTTGAGCTTGTCTCGGTTGGACGACAAGGCCTGCTCTCTGGTTTGAGGGACTCGGGTCTCGGCACGAAGGGTTTGGACGTTTGTATCGACCCTCGACATCATTTCGAGCAGGCGATCCTGGTTAGACAGGGAGCGTTTGACGCCGGCGCTGGTTTCGGCAATGACCAGACGTTCCTCGCCCTCGGTAAGGGTGGCAAGCTTCTTCATGGCCTCCGGTACCTTGCTCTCCTTGCCGAACAGGCGCTTGATGTAGGACTTGAAACGACCGCTCCGGACCTCGTGCTCGGCGAGGACGAAAATTTCGAAGATGGTGACGAGGATCTTGACGACCTTGTCGTGCAGCTCGTTGGAAATCTTCTGCGACACGTAGAACTTAAGACGGACGGTGAAGTCTTGCATCTGGTCGAACAGGTCGATGATGGAGTCGTAGCAGGCCGAAACATCGTTGGCGGCGTTGATCAGGTAGACGACACTCGCGAAGAGGACCTGACCAGGAGGGAAGACCTCCTCGGAGGCGCCTGCCAGGGCTTCGCCGACAACCTCGAGCGGCTTGCAGGCGGCGGAGAGGTACTGAAAGAGGGTCTGGCGCTTCTCGCGAAACGCTTGGAAGTGGCCATTCTGGCGATTGACGACGTTCATGAGGTCCTCGGTGGACCGCATGGGGGGGTTCATGTAGTCCTTGAGGTCGAGCCCCGTGGAGGAGGCATACTGCTTCTGGGCATCGGCGAGTATGGCCGCGAACTGGCGGTTGATGCTGTCAGAACGCAGCAGCTGCGCCTTTTGGTCCATGGCGGGTGGACTGGGTCGGGTGCCGCTGGAAGGGAGACGAAATGGATGCAAATGCGGGATGGGCGGGATCCGCGATGTCGGGTGCGTGGGTGTTCACACGGAGTTGTGGTGTTTCCCCGCGCGATTTGGCGGGGTTCAGTTGCTTGGCGGGGCTGGATCTCCCCCAAGCCAGGGAAAGCGAGAGTCAAGATTGGGGGGGGGGGGGGATGACTCGTTACGACGATAATGGTGATGGCCATCCGGAGTCTTCGAAAGTTATATAGTTATATACTACCAGACGGGGTAATTAGGCTGACGAGCGGGAGGAGCGCGGGAGCGTCCGAGGCAGCGCAGGGTGAGACAAAAGGCACAGCCTGATGAAGACACAACCTACGTAGTAGACCACAAAACACCAGGTAACAGAAGATCAACGGCGGCAGTAACCAATCGGTCTGAGGCCAGAAAGCCAAGCCAAACCGACTCAGGCGAGGCAAGGCGGTGACTGCGGGCCTAAAAGAACACCCACCGCGTGACAGCCCTGTCGTCAGCTTGCCGACTCATTGGATGATCAAGGTGGTGTCATGCAGTCAGCAGCGTAGGATCCAACATGGAGCCTCAAAGGGACCGCGGCTGTAGTGTCTGTAGGTAGTGTAGTGTTTGCTTCACGATGATCGGCTGTGCGAGGGGAGATGGAGGGGCTTGTGGACGCAGGCTGAAAGAAAAGACCTAAACACTGACGCGCGGCGGGGCGGTGAGGCCAGGCAAATGCCAGGAGGCAGTGCTGCTATTTCGAGACATGCCGAGTCTTGGTTTGCTTCCACGGGTCATCAGGCTGCGAAGATATCAAAGAACTGTAGGTAGGTTTTGTGTCTAAGTTGTACGGCTCTGTTGTATCAAAAAAGAACAAACATATTTTTGGTGGTTCGGATGAAAATGGAAAGTATAGGTAACTACTCCGTAGGAAACACTGAAAGAATAATGGAATCTGCCACGCTGGATGCACGTGCCTTCCATTTCAGGGATTCTGCCTCCTTGTGGGGCGGACATGTCACGGGAATGCGGAGCTCCATCGATACCCTGTGGTAATTTGCTGATGTAATCACATCGGGTCCGGTGTCTCCTTTCTCCGTGGCCCGCTTTTGGTCGACCAATGATGGGCTGCAGAACTACCGGAGAATCATTCCGTGTGACGGAGACCTGCGCCAGCCAATCCCGCTCCGTCAGGGCCCTCCGATCTCGATCGTCCCGGTCCAGCCCCACGGAGCCCAGCGGCATCCAGAGAGTTTAGGTTCCTCGGGGTCCCCTCCTTGACTCTGGGCCATCCCAAGGTTGCATGCACTGGGTGTTACCTAGGTGTCTGCTATTATGTATTAGGGGTAGTAGTAGGTAGTAGCAATTCTGCCCCCAATTAACTGACTGACGGGACTGGTCAATCTCGATCGGATTCCAACCTCCAACGCGTGGCCATGATGGGCGAATCGTCCCGGCCCGTTTCCCTGTTTTCCGATCTGGGCCCATCACCATGACCTCATGTTCGAGACCCTCCTGTTGCATTTGTCATTTATTGTCCGCGCCTGTCCAAAAAGTTATTTTGTTCCATCGTGCTTCCAGCCCCTGAACCCTCCGGCAGTCGTGCTTTCGTTTCATTCATGCTGCCTTTATTTCAACTATTTACACCCCGCCCTCCAGTCCGTCCGTCGCCCTTCGTCCTTCGAGCCCCGGGCCGCTTCCGCTTCCATGGACTCTTCTTCACTCGGGACTCGGGCAAAGGCACAAAGTTGTTTGATCTCCCGATGGAACTCCTCAGTCACGGTACGCTTCAGCTGCCGGTGAACTTGACATCGGCCCAGCTTGCTTGCCCGGTAAGTAGTGATGACTGCCCACGTCAAGCATGCACCGTAGTAGTCTGTGACTCGTCTAACCTGCCGCAGGATTGATGTCCCCATGTGGCTTTCGCCGACCGCTCCCCAAACCCCAGCTTCCAAGACTTGCCATGTCAACTTTACGGCCACGCGCGCGCTCGATACCTCCGGCGGCTCCCCCGTCGTCCGCTCGGGCCTGTAGATCCTTGGAATGTCCAAGGCCCTTAGCGAGCTCATCCGCTGCCGCAAGGAGTCCTGCCACCGAACCGAACAATGCCCCGCCCTCCGAGGGCAGTCCGGGCGGCTCCTCATACACTCGGTGCCACTGAGATGGAAGATACCAACGAGACGAAAGACAAACATGTCTTCAATTGTTACTGGCTTCGAACGCCAAAGTAAAAAGAGCCGGCAATGATACAAACTTCGGCTGCTATTCGAGGCACATGGTTTCCTTTCGATCCTCTACGATCGAGAAGAGGAGAGGTCCCCAGCCATACGGGGCGATTGCGGTGGAAATACCGGTTTTATCGTACTCGCCCGCCAGTCATAGGCCGATCGATGTCTGATATCTTGGCTGATCGCGGGGTCAAAAAGCGATCCCGCATGAAAGCCAGGGACGAAACGAGCCTTCGACCCCGTTTCTCTTTTCTTGCTTCACACGTCATTTCAGATTATCTGGCGTTTGAGAAAAAAAAAAGTACCTTCAAGTTGCGACCCCTCCCCTGGCGTCAACTCAGCCCGCGTCAGCGCTCATCTTTCGACCGCCGCACCCGGGGTTGAGAAGAAATTGACCTCCGATCTTCGCGGCGAAAATATGAAAGAATCGGGCAAGGAATAAGTTCGGTCTGGGTTGCTGGGTAATACCTATTACCAACGCAAGCTTCAAGGGCGAGTGCTGCTGAAAGTCATCTAAACCCTTTACGGGAGTGATTCCCAAGGTTAAGGGAACACAGTGTGAGGCTTTCCACAAGGGACTTGTCAGGCCGCCATCCCGAAGCAGAAATTGTTATGCGGGTACGTTCGTCGTGTCGGAATCAACCCCCCTGTTCGCCCACCAGCGCACACACGCACACACAATGTGCCTCGCCCTCCACTTCCTCCCAAAGTCTTGGTGCTTTACTGTATGGCCGTTGTTGGGCTTGTGTTGTGTCCCCGTCTCTACCACTCCAGACAGCCGAAAGCTCTTAGTCCATCTTGCAGACTTGTTTCTGCTGTCCTCTCAACCCCCTTTTCCAAGTCGTACAACATCCCATGATACCGACAACCCTTGCCAAGTATTATGAAGCCATCCTCACTTGCTGTTGCTGTCTCATTGTCTGGTTCCCCCGATCGCTCCGCCGGTCTCCCTGCCCCCCTAACCCTTCCTCGAGCCGCCGTCTCGCTGAACCTCAGCAGCCCATGCAACCGGAACGCAAATATCGGAATATTCTCCCCGGACCTCCTGCCGACAACTCAAAAAACCTCGACGACAACGCCGAATCCGTCTCTTGGCCGGGAGGGGGCCAGAAAGGGGTCAAGAGGAAGCGTCGTGCAACCACCAAAGCCTGCAATAGCTGCCGCGAGAAGAAGATAGGGGTAAGTGCACACCGATGTCGAGCTGTTTCCCTCAATTTCTTTTTCCAGTTTTTTCTCACTTTCAATGTGAGGGTTGTTTGTACTTGTTGTTGTTCGTTGGATGGTGTGTTACCCCTCAGAACACGCCTGTCCACTTTCATGTGGCGGTCGGAGTGGTGGGAGAGGAGGAGCGGGCTGCACATCGTCGTGCAACGTCCCCAGCGCGGGTCCGGAAAACAGACGCCTCCCTTCTCCTTTCCTTCATGCTTCTGACAGTGAGTGTCCGTAGTGCAACGGCCTACACCCGTGCAGCCACTGCCAACGCCGGGGGCTCGCTTGCGAGTACACCTCCATATCAAAGACCATTCTGAACTCCATCCCGGCTGGCATGAAGCTGCTCGACGAGACGACGGCAAGGACTCACCAGTACGCAGCCGAGCTCCTCGGCATCCTACGCTCTCTCTCTGACGACCAGGTTGGGGATGTGCTCCAGCAGCTGCGCTCGGGCAAGGATGCCTCCAACATCGTCTCCGCCCTCCGCGGCCAGCTTCATTCTTCGTATGACGTCCCCTCCCACGGCATTCTCCTCAGCGTTCCACCGCCGGACCAGAATTCTCTCGAGTTTGAGTTGATGGTGCGTCACGCCATCGCTTACTCGCCATGGGCCCCAACAGAACTCCCACACATGGACTTTGAACTTTCCTCGAAACCGAATCAGAATCTGGATGTCGACATTCCCTCAACAGGGTAAGCCAACTATCCGCCTGAAAGTCTCCAGATTCTTCCTCGGTTATTTGTAGAAGCCGTGCTTGTACAGAAAATCACGCATTTTGAGTATTGATCCCAAGGCTAACATTGACCCAATCAGAGTTCCTCCAATGTCCGAAGATGCACCTTCTCCACTCCTTCCAGCAGACTCGGAGTCGTCTTCCTCCGGAAGAATCTGGTCTACACCCCGCGACTCCAGTCTAAGCCTTAGTCTCAGCGTGGACAGTCAGTCCAAGGCCGGCAGCTGCGAGACGGGCCTGGTAGACATGCCTCCCCTTTGCGACGAAAGGCTCCACAAGCTCGACATCTCGGCGTGGTCAAACGTACCCGTTCTGAACGAAGCAGCCAAGAGGGCCCTGTCTCTCCATCTCGAGACCGACCACAGCATCATGGCGCTTTTCGACGCTGACTTGTTCCTGGATGACTTGGTCTCCGGCAGTGCCCGCTTCTGCTCGAGACTCCTCGTCAGTTCTCTCTACAGCTGGGCTTTTGTGAGACGACATGTTCCCTTCTACTGACGCTTCTACTCACTTGCTTCTTTTGGCTTTTGGAATTTTTACCTGACACCCTGATAGCAAGCTTACACGGCGTTCGATTTCGAGGCTGTGGCCTGGAGCCACATGTTCTACGAAGAAGCCATCGAGCTCCTTTCGCAGGAAGAGTCTCTGGGCCTCGGCTCCCCGAGCACAGTCGCAGCTCTGGTCTACCTCAGCATGGCCTCGACCTGCCACGCGAAGAATACGACGGACGCCTCGAAGCACCTGGAAAGCGCTGTCGACCTCGCCAAGAGCTTGGGGCTCTTTGGCATCGCGGGCGGGGAAATGGCGGAAAGCTGGGCAGACGGATCTCCTGACGCTCGATGGGGAAAGGCCATGGCGCAGACGGCCTGGGGCAGCTTTGTCTACATAACGTGCGTCTTCTCCAAAAACAAAAAAACAAGCAAAGATCCCAAGACACTCTCCATCTATCCTCTCCAGCTTGGCTTTTGAACCTGGATCCAGGGTTCGTTTTGGAGGCACGGACGGAGATCGCTAACACGTTGGGCGGAGAAAAGGACACAATGCGCCCATAACCAAACCTGCAAGATTCCCTATCCGCCGAGGGCACCGATACCAGGAGACGAAGACGAACCCGATACGCTCTACTTTCCAGAAAAGCAGCCGTCAGCTGCGCTCAAGGGGAGGATGTTTCCGTTTCTCTGTAGGCTGACGTTAATTGCTCACGACATGGTATGGATGAATTACACCGGCAGCAGCCTGGGATCGACTGCACAGTCAAGGGTCGAACCGATGGAGTCGGTTTACCAACGCTATCTGAGATGGGCAGACAGCTTGCCGATGGAGCTGGTGCGAAGCGCCGAGAGCCCGCACCACGTCCTCCTCTTACAGTGAGTCACAACCCGCTGCCGTTTGTTGGAATGATCACGAGAATTGGGAAGAGGGAGGCGCAGGAGCGGGGGGCTAATATTGAGTCCGGTAGCATTTACCTCCACGCGTTCGTGCTCGATTTGTTTCGCCCTTTGGTCCAGCACGGCGACGCGGTGCGCATGAAGCTCGAGTCTTTTACTTCCCAGCAGGCGTCTCCCGAGGCGGTCTGCTCGGCATCGATAACGCAGCTGCGACGGATAGCAATCACGTACCTGCAAACGTGCAGCTCTGCTTCTTATTGCTTCAGTTGGCAGACGGCGCTCTTGTACGTCGCCAACGCCGCCTTGCACAAGCCGCCGCACGTTCTCGAACTCTCCGAGAGGCGATCCTACTTCCGCACGTGCATCTTGGGCTATCAGAAGCTGCAGCGCTGTTTCCGGCTACCGCAGGGTGTCATCAGGGGTCTCTTGACCATGGCGTTGCGGGAGGAGTTGATAACGTGGGCGGAGGCGAGGGCGATGATCAGGGACTCGGAGGAAAAGGGAAAACACCACCAGGCGTCGGAGCAGGTGCTGGCGCCATTTGTCGTCGACCTCGACTTGGCCATGGTCAACCCGGAGGCGGCGCTTGTCGATCGACTGGCAGCCGAGTTTGACGAGCTTGCGATTTTGAACGAGTTCACGTTGGTGAACACGGTGCGGGAACCACCTGAAGTTTCCATGGAGACGACCGGATCGGATTTGGAGTTATGAACGAGGCCAAGTAGCAGAGTACGAACGACTGCACGACACAACATACCACTCGACGACATGAACATTATTAGGAGCAGTGGAAGGGAAGCGTGAGCGATAGGGTAGCTGCTTGGGCTGAGAACGGGAAACGAGAAATACCCAGAACGCTTTGGATTGGATTTGATCAAGAATACCTACGGTTATGTCATGACAAACGGGACGAGGAATTGGACCTATGTTGGCGAGGGAAAAAAACCGCCGACGTGGCTATTCTCTATTACAATTGCCCCCTTTGGTTCTTCCTTATTTCCTCTTGGAGAATTGGCTTGCCCGACGAAGGGCAGCCCCGTCCTGTTCTCATGCTCGACCTTGTCTTGGTGACCTGGGGGTCTCTTTCTTCTGTGACCTTCTCCTCAGTCTCCTGTGTCTCTCGTATCGGTTGACAGTTCTCCCGTACGGTGGTCGATCGTGGTGTATAGTTCCTGACGGGCTGCAGCTATTGTTCTCTACCCCTGACAAAGGGACGGCAACTACCAGACAGGTATGTTTTGGAGGGTACGTTTTGCTGCCCGTTCGTCCTTAGTCTGCTGGAGGTTCGATGCGATGGCTTCGGAGCTGACTGAAGCGTCGACTGGTCTGGGATGACGGGTTGTCTTTTTTCGAGAGGTACAAGAAAGAGATTGATGGATGGACAGAGTCGAAGCCCGGCGGATTGGCCAGGTCGGATCGGATGGGGACTTGTACGTCGCGCCTTGGACACCGTCGTCTGCCTTCGGTTTGGATGTCGACTGGACTTGGCCTTCGAAAGAAATATCGATAGGTAATTTTTCAAGTGCTTCAGGACTAAAACAAGACGCGCAAAGAGAACTTGAGCGAATTCAAGAGAGAAAGAAACTTGACAGTCGGGGGCGTGACAGAACCCCCCACCTTGACGTGACCAACCCGACCGGGCAGGTCTCCGCGGGTAATATGCGCCCATCGTCTCGGCGCACAGCGATGGACGGCCCAGCACGAAATGATACGGAGACGAACTGTGGCCGTCAAAGGCCACATGGCAGTCGGACTATACAAGACTGCTGGCTCCCGGGGCTCAAGAAAGACACTGTCTTGGCGGCGACTCGTGTGCTGAGAGCGAGTTGTCAAGCCCCTAAGCGAGCCCAAGTGGGAATATCCGGGGGCTTCATGCTGCTGTCAGCACGGCACTCTCGGCGCGGCTCTCGACTCACAGTGGACATAGGTCTTTGGGCCCACGGGATAGATGGATGGACGCTGACAAGGTCCATGTCCGATTCTTGCGATGAGGTAGTGTAGGTACTTGTTGGTTAAGATTGAGGCATAGATTGGACCTGCCCAACCTCAGGATGAAGAGCCATGACATCGACTGGCCCCTCCTGACGTCCTTACTCGTCATCCGGAAACATGCATACCACGTCCCTTCTATCTCATTCTCCACAGGGGTCCTGACACGAGGACTCCAGTCCAGCATGTTCCATAGATGAGAATATGAGAAACGCGATGTGCTGTGACGGCGACGTATCCGTCCATCAACAAGAAAGCCGCCCCCGAGCGGCCGGACCCTCTCCCCGGCGCAAGGAGACTACTTGACTGGACAGCCTGTTCGTCTCGTGTCCCCCGGGCGGTGGCGCAGAATGTACAGGACAGTGAGGGTTCACACTTCCCGGCACGGTGTATGCTAACACCTTACCGGGGACAGTGATGCCCGACGACAAGAGCTGAACCTGGCAAGGAGGGAGGAGGGGGAAAAAACCTAATCAAGGCAACAGGGGGGATTGAGCCTGGGCACATGAGATTTTCCCATCAAACAACGCTTGCTCATTGGCGGAGTCTTCTCCGAGAAACCGTAATTGGCTCGGGCGACCTCCGCGGTCTTCCCGGTGTATGATTGGTAGCTCTTGTCGTGCTTGTTTCGTTTTGTCTGTCTGGATGAGGCCTCTGTCTGGATGAGGCCTCTGTCTCTTGTGAGTCTTGTCTCGTTGCCTCTCTGCCGTGTGTTTGGCCACTTAAACTAGTCAGGAGCTGCGAAGAATCCGAGAAGAACCTGCCATCAGGCCACGTTTCCTTCAAAGTAGACAGTGCTCACTCCGTCCGATAAGCTACTGTTTTCCGACCTTGTTTCATCACTGTTGTCACCGGAGTGTCATGTTTGCCCCCCCTCATCGGAGTAAGCTCCGGGTTCTGGAACACTCTTTGCCCGCGTCCACAATGCTCTTCCATAAAATCCAAGTTAAACTTTTGAAGCCCTGATCAAGACCTCGAGGTGCGGCAGCTGTTCGGTCACAAGCTTTCAGCCTAACTCTGACTACCTAATCAGTGAGGACCCTGAAAACGTTGAGCATACGACCCTTTGACCGTGTCTGAGGTCATAACGGGGCAGCTGAGCTCAATATCTCGATGTGATTCCCAAAAGGACAATCGCTACGAGCAATGAGTGGCTGTATTGGCCTGGAGACATACTTTGCATTGAGAAAAGCGCAAAACTCAATTAGTTGTCCGCCGGTCGATGACCGACAGGGATGGTTGACCGTAGTCCAGCTGCCACATGCAAGTCACCCGAGAACAATCAAGGACATTGTGCAACGTATCTCTCTTCGACGGTTCCAGACCTCAGTACCTACTCCAGTCTCCCTAGGATGAGCCCAGCAGTACTCCGTCTGACAACTGTTCTCGACATTCCTGTTTCTTCGTATGCGGGACAAGACCGTGCTTTTCCATGCAGTCGATCGATCGAGTTTTGACAAAAAGGCATGGGGTTGCAAATCGGTATGTGGAGGCGAATTTGATCGGAGCTGCTCCGGTGCTTCGGATTGGATGCCCTCTTCCCGAGATCTCGATGAGTATTTGCTGTGCTCGATGAGCGACCGCATTACTGATGGTCGACCTGCCGGCGACATAAAAATCTCCATCACGACGCCCCCGCCCTCTTTGATCGAAAGAAGCCGCTCAGAGCACCCATTAATTGAGGCAGGCCCTTTTCATGACTGTCGCCGCTCATTCCGCCCCGAATCCAGCCCGGCAGTTTCCCCCGAATCCTGTCCGTCCCGAACCTTCGATCGACGAGCACGATGGCAGCGTAGTCGCCCCGATGTCTGATGGCCCGCCCGATGCTCTGGTTTACCGCCCGCATGCACGCGTTTTCGTAGAAGTCCCTCGCCGCCTGTTTTGCCGTCGCCGTCGCCTCCTCCCTCGACATGACCGTAGCGTTCGCCGGGTCCGTCAGCCGCTGAACCGTCGTGGTTTCGATGTACTCCGTCTTGGCCTTCCACTCGGGCGAGTTGATGTTGGGGTACGGCAGCCCAACGATGACGACACAGCGGCCGAGGCGGTCAGAGAAGTTGATGCCCTCGCTCATCTTGCCGCCGACAACACTCAGCAGGAGGGCGCCGCGAGGCCGAGGAGCTGCGCCCTGGTTGTGCCCGGCGGTATTGTCGCCCAGGATAGCCTGGCTATACGCCTCCAGCACCTCGTCGCTCGAGCCCCCGCGGCTTTCCCTGAAAACCGACTTTCTGTCCTGAAGGCGCTCCCAGACTGACTTTGGCTCTCCAGCACCCTTGGTCTCCCAGACCGCAACGACCTCGTCCAGGTAGCCGTAGCTCGGAAAGAAAACGACAACGCCATCGGGCACGACGTTGCATATGTTCAGGATGGCCAGACCGAGCTGGCTCACCATTTCCTTGTCGCTCCTGCGCTGGAAGCTGAATTCGAACGTCGAGCTGACGTCCCTGTTCGGGCCGGGCTTTATGCCGGCCAGCGTCCATACGCAGAGATTCGACGGCGGGATGACGTGCCCGCAGCTTAGCGTCGTGAGCTTCGACTCGGATAGATAAGGGAAGAGGTGTGCCTTGTAGTCGTCAAAAGGGGACATGGTTCCGCCAGCGAGGATGACGGCTCTGGCGCTGTTGGCGATGGACGAGAATGCGTGGGTGGGCGAGAGGAGAAGATAAGAGAGTTGGATATCTTGAGGGTTCGACGAGACCTTCTCGTAGAATATGCGTCCCTCGGAGCTGAGGTTTGTGAGGGAGATGAGGAACGACGACAATATGTGAAGAACCGGCGTCGAGGACTTTGGTGGTGGCGCCTTGCCGGCGTTTGCTTGGGCTGCTTCCTCCTCGACGTGTGCGACGTAGCTCTCGATCTTGTACGCCAACTTCGACTCTTGGACGTACTGGATCAGTCTGAAAAGGTTGATCTGATCCACACCTTTGCAGCGGAGGAGGACCTTGGAGTCGACGATGCCCTGTGCAGTCTGTGGATGGTTAGTCGAGCGGTGCTTGTCATGCTTCGTTCCTCGTTTGGAGGAAATACCTTCAAATTCAATGCACCGTCCATCCATTCGGTCAAGCCCTCTATGACCCGGCCGACCTGTCCCACAAAGACGCGGTTCTCTCCCTTCAGCTTCTTGCCGAACCGCCTGACGTATACGCCGAGCATCTGTCGAGCGCGTCTCAGCTCGCTCAGCTTCACCTCGGACGCATAGACGTTGGCGACCGCGTCCATGATGTTGTGCGCTTCGTCGACAATCACGACGTTACCCTCTAGCTTGATACCCAACGCATCTCTCGCATTCTTCTGCAGGAGAAGTGGATACGGAAGAGTGACGATCTCGGCGCCCTGGATTGCTGTTCTCGATGCGTAGTAAGGGCATACCGACAGCTTCTTCCCCAAATGGTAGAGATCCTCGATGTCGGGTAACGTGGCGTGGGCCGTGTCTCTGAACTGATGCGTCTGGGCGAGGTTTTCCTCGTTCAACGTGTAAGGGCATTTGTCTTTGGCTTTGGGCTTCTGCAACTCGGAACACCGATCGTTGATGGCAGAGAGAGTGCCGAGGCGGGCCACGGAAGGGTTGATGCAAAGCTTCTGACGAGACGACAAGGGCAAATGCTTGACGAGCTCTTTGGTAGGGGGGGCGTCTTCACTCTGGCGTTGCACGATGGACGGCGGGATGGACGATGGAAAGGCGGGCCGTCGCAATTCAGAAATGAATTGTGAGAGCTGCGAATGCGTTCTTGATGTGTAGTATATCTGACAAGGTTCACGTTACCATGGAGTCCGCCAGCGGAAGGGGGCTTGCGCACCTTGACTCCGTCCTCGACCTTGTCCTCCTCTTGCTCTGGTTTGAGACTGCCGAGACCGAATCTCGTCAGGATGTCCTTCGTCTCCTTGCTCAGGCCAGACATGGCGTCTCCGTCAGCAGCCGTAGAGTCGTCAGCCTCGTCCAACAGCCACTGGTCGTCCTCGTCGATGTCGCGAGCCTTCGACTTCGAAGGGCCGTCATCGAAGCGACGTCGCTTGGCGCTGCGGACTTCGAGGGCCTTTTCCTTTTGCCGGATCTGCTCCAGCTTCTTCTCTCGCTCCTGCCAGGTGCGCGCAAGGTCCTCCCTCTTGCGTCGGAGCATCTGCTCCACGATCCAGTCGGGCTCGTCCTTGAACTCGTCCATGTTGATTTTCATCGAAGACTCGTGCTCCTCGATACGCTGATTCCGCAACCATGTCAAGGACGCGCAGATGAGCGACAAAGACTTGCCCTGGGAGGTGATGAGTGTGTGCGCTAGCATGCAAACGGGGACGTCGCTACTCACAGTGCCTGTCGGACTCTCGAGGATGCCAACCTGGCCATTGCCCCTTTGCAAGACGCCATAGGCGGTTTTCATGAAGTCAGTTTGCACATCATACGGCGTGTAGGGATGGTTGAAGTCGATGTCGCCAAGGGCAGACGAGTCGCCACCAGGGGCCGACATGGTCAATCGGCAGGGGAAAGCATGTGGTAGGGAAGAGCGTCGACGAAGCTCGCGTTGGGGTCAGTGGTTAGGTGGACCAGCTGTTTCTTTCTGGTAATCCTGGTTAATTGATCGAGAGCAGGGGTTCCAACGTTTGTCGACTGCAGTCAGGTCGTTCTGGGCAGTGGGTTGGGAATGGCCTCAACTGGATTGGGCCGATGGACAGACAAAACGCGACTCGGGGAAGTCACGCGTCACATTGGTACAGAGGTACAGAGATACAGGTGCCAACTTAGGACCCACAGCAACTGAAATTCGGTGAAGGAACAGTCCAGGATGCTCTTTCTCGGTCAAGGGAGGTAAGGGAGGGGGGCGAGAGACACACAAAAGACAGGAGCCAAAATGGGAGGGTGCCGACGTGCGACCAGCCCTGGCTTACCTAAGGCTAAAAGAACTCTGGAAAAAAACACATTTGTTGGTGTGGAACTCGTTAGGCAGGTGCACAGGCCACCCGTATCCAGCCAGTCGCTGCTGCGAAATCACAACGCCACTCACCTTAGGGTTCTCCTGCCCTCCGCCCCGCTTAACAATTTTTGCGGAGCTTGCCGGGCAGCAGAGGGCCATCACAAATTCCTGCGTCTTGCGACCTGTCGAAAACAATCCCCATCCGCGACACCAGCAACGACGACAAACGATCCAACACCGTCGCCATGCCTACCCGATTCTCGCGCACCCGCAAGCAGTACGTCCTTTCAATCCCGTTCGGTCGTCCAAAGTTTCTCCCGCGATTGTTGTCGGCGCCGTTGGGCGAAGTCGGAAGTGAGGGCTGAAGGGTGGTTTTTTCGGTCACGTCGGCGGGGGATGAGGGTGTTCACGATGACGATGGAAGAGGAGGACAGACCAGACACGAATGGCCTTCGCGATGCGGGAGAACAGACGACACGACCGACATGCCATGCATGAATTCAGGCAGCTGACATTTTCTTTCTCTCGCAGCCGCGGACACGTCTCCGCCGGTCACGGACGTGTTGGCAAGCACCGCAAGCACCCGGGTGGTCGTGGTCTGGCCGGTGGTCAGCACCACCACCGCACTAACCTCGACAAGTACCACCCTGGTATGTTTCTGGCCGTCATCTCGAGAGCCTCGGACGATGTTTTGTGCTAACAAGAAACCAGGTTACTTCGGTAAGGTTGGTATGCGTTACTTCCACAAGCAGCAAGCGTACGTCTCCCCCCTCGAATCCGAATGGCGTGCGGCGCCCGACTGTGCTCTGCGATCTCGACGGCTCTCCGTTTAAACGACCCTGACTACGACGTGTGACGACGCTATACAATCATCTCGACCTGTGACATCACCTGCGGCAACGGCCGTCTGTGACGCACCATGCACGATCACCGGCAACAATTCGACGCACATCCGCAAAATTCACCCACCCAGACAGTCACAGCCACGAATCGCAGAGCACATCGAGACGCCAGACACGACCCGAGGATTTCCCCAGTGTGTCGCGTCACGTACTGACTCAAGTCTGCAGCCACTTCTGGAAGCCCGTCATCAACCTGGACAAGCTCTGGACTCTCGTCCCCGCTGAGAAGAGGGAGGAGTACCTCGCTGGCAAGAAGGACACCGTCCCCGTCATCGACCTCCTTCCCCTTGGCTACTCCAAGGTCCTTGGCAAGGGCCGTCTCCCTGAGGTCCCCATCGTCGTGAAGGCCCGGTGGGTTAGCAAGCTGGTACGTCTTCCCTTCCCCATCTCTGTGTTTCCCAACGAGACATGACGTGGCTGACCCCTCGGACAGGCGGAGGAGAAGATCACCGCGGCCGGCGGTGTCGTTGAGCTGGTGGCATAAGTTCGGAAAACTCCACGGGGAATCCAAACACACAACTTTGACGTATTGGGAATGACGGCCATGCAGCCTCGG
This sequence comes from Colletotrichum musicola, assembly GCA_014235935.1. Classification (NCBI taxonomy): domain Eukaryota; kingdom Fungi; phylum Ascomycota; class Sordariomycetes; order Glomerellales; family Glomerellaceae; genus Colletotrichum; species Colletotrichum musicola. The sequence continues at coordinate 10,532 of WIGM01000555.1, read as the reverse complement.
AGCGGACGGCGGACCGCTTTTTTTGTCACAACTTGCGCTTGGCGGGACATGGGAAAGGGCCTAGGGACGGCTTTTCGCATTGCATGAAGATCTGACTTCCAAGGAGTTAAACCGAATAAAAAAAGGCTCTTGATCTCACGCCATGGCGGGCAACGCCGCGCAGACACCCCACACACGTCGCCGCGTCACAGCGAGAGTGTCCGCCGTGCGGTGATGACGACGGCCCGTCCTGTCAGTTTTTCTGTCTTGCTTTTTTGTCTCGGGTTGGCGTCTGGGTCAAGAAAACGGGCGGGGACGATTACTCTTCAATGGTATTATTACTTTACGTCGACTGTCTTGTCTTTGTGTGTATCTTGCTCGATATGTGCCGGCGGTATGCCTCCCCGTCCCGTCTCCTCGATGCGGCCGTCATGTTGCTCTACCAAAGATGTAGCACTGAAACGCTTCGTGCCCTCCCAACGCTATTTGTTACACCGTCTAATCGTACAAATACATTCGCCTCATGTTCACAGTTTGCACCATTGTGCATCAAGAGCCAGGTTGTGACATTGGATCCCAAGAAAAAAACAAAACATTATCATTGCGCCTGCAGCATGTCCATCTCGTCGTCGTCGGTCTCCGGCCCGGTAGGAGACCTCGTCTCCGGCACGCGCAAGAACTCGTGCTCCAGGGCGTCCTTGGCGCTGATCCTCCTCAACGGGTCGAGCTCAAGGCAGCGACCCAGGAACTCGACGGCGAGCTTCTCCTCGTCGTTCAGCGGCAGGCCCGGCAGGCCGTCTTTTCCGCCGTCGGTGCGGCAAGTGGACCACAGGATGATCTTTTCAAGCGAGAAGCCTGCGCTGCCCACTGTGGGGATGTTGGTCTCGAACATGCAGCCATGCAACAGGCCGGCCTGCTTCATACGCTTGATGCCGAAGATGGTTGCGATTTCAATCATTGCCTCCACATCGTCAGCACTATTGAAGAACGGAAAGCGCTTGCTCATGATGGTCAGGAGGATGACGCCCGCCGACCATATGTCGATCTTCGTGGTCTGCTCGGTGCACTTGAAGAGCACCTCGGGGGCGCGGAAGCCTCTCGTGCCGGCACGGTTGGCTCGCCGCGACGGCCGAGTGTCGGTCTTGGGGTAGCCCTGCTGCGGGCCATTCTGCGATGCCGCACTGTTTTGGATGCGCTGCTTGCGCACCTCTCTGGACTCGTGGCATAGACACGGCTTGCTGTCGGAGCCCTCGCGCTCCGCCAGTCCAAAGTCGACGAGCACGCCGCGTTGCGATGCGGGGTCGTACAGAAAGTTGGTCGGTTTGATATCGCGGTGTAGGATCTTGTGTTCGTGGACGGCCTTGAGCGCAGTGAAGAGGCTGCGCAGGTAGATCTGCATGTCCTTGACCTTCATCTGGCGGAAATAATCGCGGAAATCCTCGTGCCGGAAGTAGGGCAGGATGGCGACGACCTGATCGGTGCAACGGAAGGCAGTGATGAGCGGGCAAACCGCTGGACAGTTTCTCAAATCGTGGAGGAGCTCGAGCTCGTTGAGGATACGCGTGGGACTCGACGTGACGTAAATCTTTTTGATGGCAACGTATTTGGTGCGGCGGCGCGTTTCCCGCGAATCGGCGCCCTTCCGCTTGAGGGGCGGCGTCATCCATTGTGAGTTGTCGTTCTTCTCAATGTCCCAGTCGTTGTCGTATATATCGTAGTACCTGTCTTCGGCCTTGTAGACGGTGGAAAAGGTACCTAGAGACAGAAGAAGCACGGTCAGCGGGAGTGGCCTGGATGGGTCGTGGGTGGTCGAAGAGAGGAAGGACAGAGAGAGAGAAGAGAGAACTGCTTACCTTCACCAATCCTCTTAATCAGGCGGTACTTGTCCCGGAAGCCAGGAAAGCTGTCCTGGAGGCGCTCCATGTCGCGCTGGACGCTGGAGTCGACCATGTCGTCCTCGTCGGAGCTCTCGTCCGAGTCCTCGACCGTGTCAACTTCGGGACCGTCGTCGTCCTCTTCCTCCTCGACCTCGGTCTGGTGCTCCGAGCCAGCGACCATCTCGGTATCCTCGGTGCGGGCGTGGGGGGGATCCTGGAGAATCTCGAAGGCCTCGCGGCTGCGTTTCCTCGTCGCTGTGGCCATAGTGGCGAAGGGGGCGGCAGGAACGGCTCGCTCCTCGCGGTCTCGTTCCGCCCTAGACTCGTCTGTGGCTGTCACAGGGCGATGTGCCAGTTGGCGTTGCGGCTGTGTCGGTGCCGGGGCGGGCGCGTGGGCATGGAAGGGCGCGTACGACTGTAAGACACTGTCTGGTGTAGCCCAATGTTCGACGTTGAGGGCCTGGCCGAAGCGGGTCAATTGGTTGATGGCATCTAGGTTCGGTTGGTTGAGGCCAGCTGAGGAATCTCGCTGGGTCGAACACTGCGTCATCAGGTTGTATAAAAGAGAGGAGAGGAGGGCGTGTGTTTTTGGTGTTGGTGGCCTCGGTAGACAGCCCGTTTGCTTATTATTCCGAGTACGTGCGTTCGTGCGTGTGTGTCTGGAGGTGGTGTAGGTAGGTACTGCTGCTGCTGCAAGTGCCTGCGTCTTGGGGCTGCATGCAGTGTTGGCAGTGGTCGTAGTGCGCCTTAGGGAGGAAGCGGTCGTAGCGCTGTCCGATTAAGTTTTACTAGAAGCCGTCCGTCTGGTTCAGCGTTTGTGGTTTTGGTCTTGGTCTCGGTTTTGGGTGCGGAGGTAGATTGTTTGTGTTTCTCTCTCTTGCCAGTGTTTACTCAAGTCTCCTCACAACCAAATTCTTTCTCCAAGAGGCGGGCTTTCACCTGCTTTCTAATGTACCCAGGACCTCGAGGTACGGGGCCCGGAAGGCCTGGACTTTGAAGGTACCGTTGCGGCGTGGAGGGGCAGAGCGATGGGCCGTCCAACCGTCTGTCGCCATCTAAGGGTACCTCCTCCACTAGTGCCTCAGACCAGCCAATAACAACACTTTTTGCGACCCCGCACCACCACTTTTGGGTCGAAATCGAGGGAAACTGCGACCGGGTCGCGTCCTGGAAAGAAAACAATAAACAAATTCCCCCTCGGTTGCTAGGCGCATTTTTCGGGGGGGGAAAGCGGGAGCAACACACTGAAATAATAGCAGGTACACACACACACACACACACACACACAGACGTACCTACCAAACATCGTCACAACATCGCAAGGCCGGCCGACTCTTGCCTTCCTTCTCCTTCCTTCCTTCTTGTTTAGGCGCGGCGCATCCATCATTACTAACCTTTAGTTTCAGCGCAAAACCCTCCCCCCACCACCGCGCATAGGTACACCTACCTACTGTGACTGAACCACCCATCGGCGACCATCTGCACCAGGTCACAAGTAGAGGGCGTGCAGTCCTCCTTCTCCTGCGCTTGACCTGCGTATTCTTTTATTCCAATCCATCCTTCTTTTCCCCCTCCTCCCCTCCTCTCGATCGCCTTTCTTCCTGCCGCCGGGGGTGCCCACGATCTCGCCTCCCGACCGCCACCATGGATTCGGTCGCGTTCGATATCAACGATGCGCTCAAGCATTACATGAGCGATCCGGCCAGCATCCCCACGCCCGAGGCTGACGGTTCGCTCTTCGACTGCGAAAATGACCCAGAGGGCCTCACCAACGGCGTCATCAACCCGGTGCTCAACCCCATCGTCGACGCCGTGGCCGAGAACCCCGAGGCCGTCACCCGCGCAGCCCACCTCGACTCGCTGCAGTTCCTCCTAAAGTGCGCACCCGTCTCCCTCTCCCCTTGTCTTTCGTCTTCCTCGTTATCTTTCTCCTCCCCGTCCGCCTCCGTCCGAGCTCATGACCCCAAACCAAAGCGAGACCGTGATTCTGAACTGTTCCATCCTTCCAGGTATACCACGTTCTTGCCTACGCATGCCCTGAGCAAGATCTTCGACCTCATCATGTCCGGCCTTGCCGCCGAGGCTGACGCCATCAACCACGACCTCGAGTCCCCGGACGAGCAGGAGACCCTCGCCCACCACAAGCAGCTGCTCGAGATCTACGGCTTTCTCCTGCAGTGGACCATCGCCGCTGTCGAGACCAAGGCCGCCGAAAAGTCGTCGACAGCCCCCGTCGCGAGGGGGCGCGGCAAGCCCAAGAAGAATGCCCCTAGGGATAAGGACGGCGTCTGGGACTCGGCCACCCAGCTCCAGTCCGCCCTCGACATCATGAGCAAGGTCTTGAAGCTGAAGCTCGGCAAGATCTTCCTCACCACCTCCGAGCGGGACACATTCATCGGTCTGCTGACCCGCCCCGTCTACATGGTGCTGGAGAGCGAGCAGAGGGTAAAGAGCACGTCCATTAGGATGCACGCGTTCAAGGTCCTCTGCATTGCCGTCAAGCATCACGGCCACGCATACGGTAAGCTATCTAAATGTGCGCTAAACAGCCATGCGCAGTATAAGCTAACTGGTCGCAGCGGCGCAAATCTCCATTGTCCAGAATTTGACCTACTTCGAGCACCTCTCCGAGCCCATGGCCGAATTCCTCCACATTCTGGCAGAGACCTACGACTACCCCCAGCTGGCTGACGAGATCCTGCGCGAGCTCAGTAACAAGGAGTTTAACAGCAACGACACCAAGGGCCCCAAGTCTGTCTCTCAGTTCATCGTCAAGCTCTCGGAGCTTGCCCCCAGACTGGTCATCAAGCAAATGACGATGCTTGCGAAGCAGCTGGACAGCGAGGTAATGCCACCCAACCCTGCGGATCCGAAGATCATTTTCTGACCCTCCAATGACAGTCCTACACACTACGCTGCGCCCTGATCGAGGTCTGCGGAAACATGATTGCCCACCTCGTCAAGCAGGACGAGCGCGGAGAGAACCACAAGTCACAACTGAACGCCTTCTTCGACGTTCTGGAGGAGCGCTTCCTCGACATCAACCCTTACTGCAGATGCAGAGCCATCCAAGTCTACGTCAAACTCTCCGACCTCGAGCAAAAGTTCCCCAAGCGACGACAGCGCGCAGCAGAGCTGGCTTGCCGCAGCCTCGAAGACAAGAGCAGTCACGTCAGGCGAAACGCCATCAAGCTCCTCGGCTCCCTCATCAAGACGCATCCCTTCACCGTCATGCACGGCGCACAGCTCTCGCGCAAGGAATGGCAGGCCCGCCTCGACAAGGTGGACGAAGAACTGAACGCTCTGCAGCCCCCTGCTGGAGCTCCTGGTCTCGGCGACAACACGGCCGTCGACAACACTCTGCTGGACGACGCAACCCAGGTCGAGCAGTCGCCCCAGAAACCCATGACCGACGAGCAAAAGTTCGAGGCGGTTCGCAAGGCGCGCGAGGAGGCGGCCACTTCGGAAGCGATTGAGAAGCTCACCCTAACGAAGCGGTACTACTCAGAGGCGCTCAAGTTCATCGACGTGCTCCACGAAGCGACCGGCACTGTCTGCCAGTTGCTCGGCTCCAGAAACAAGAGCGAGGTCATCGAGGCCATGGACTACTTCGAGGTCGGCGACGCCTACAACATTGAGCAAAACAAGGTCGGCATTCGTCGCATGCTGCGTTTGATCTGGACAAAGGGCAACAGCGACGAGGGCAAGGGCGTCCAGAGCCACCTGATCGATGTGTACAAGCGCCTTTTCTTCGAAGCTCCCGATTCCTTCAGTTCGAACGACGCCGCCAACTTCATCGCTCGCAACATGATCAGTCTTACGTTCGGCGCAACGCCGGCCGAGCTGACCTCTCTGGAGCAGCTTCTGAGCACCATGATGAAGGGTGGTATGATCCCCGAGGTCGTCATCGCCAAGCTCTGGCAGGTCTACGGCGTGCAGAAGCGTGAGATCTCGAGAACCCAGCGCCGCGGAGCCATCATCATCCTCGGCATGCTGGCGACGGCGAGCCCCGAAATCGTCGTTGGCGAAATGGAGACCATGCTCCGGACCGGTCTGGGTGCCCATGGCCGGGCTGATCTGCAGCTGGCCAAGTACACGTGCATCGCTCTTCGCCGGATCAACCCCATCGGCAGACAGGCAAAGGAGTCCGCAGTCAAGTTCTCCCGTCTTCCGAACGAGCACGCTGTCCTCTCCAAGCTCGCCGCCATCACCGAAGTCCCCTCGGAGAGCAAAGAGTGGTACGGTGTCGCTGAGCAGGCGATCAATGCCATCTATGCGATTTCCAAGCACCCCGACATCCTTTGCTCCGACATCATCCGCCGCAAGACCAAGCGCGTCTTTTCTGCTCCCCAATCCCGGCCTGTGTCAAGAGACGAGAGGCCCGGCTCGCAGGACGATACTGCTTCTCGCTCATCGCGGGCGGAAAGCAAGGAGCCCGAAGGTGAGGAAGAGGGAAGCGACAAGGACGGAAACGAGACCGTCGTTCCCGAGCCGAGGAAACGCGAAGCTGCCATCGGCCTCTCCCAGCTTCTCTTCATCGTTGGTCACGTTGCCATCAAGCAAATTGTCCACCTCGAACTTTGCGAACTCGACTTCAAGCGCCGTAAGCAGGACCAGGAGAAGGAGAAGACGGCTGAGAAGGCTGCCGATAAGGCCGGCAAGAAGGACGAGCCTGACGACCTCGATCTCATTGGCGGTACGACAGAAGACGACTTCACGGAGGCGATGGCTCACATTCGTGAGCGAGAGCTTCTGTACGGTCCCGACTCTCTGCTCGCCATGTTCGGTCCTCTGGTTTCCGAGATCTGCGCCAACAACACCACGTACGCGGACAGGGGACTGCAGGCTGCGGCGACTCTGTGTCTGGCCAAGCTCATGTGCGTCAGTTCCGAGTACTGCGAGGCCAACCTGCCCCTTCTCATCACCATCATGGAGCGCTCGACCGACGCCACTGTGCGCTCCAACGCCGTCATCGCTCTCGGCGACATGGCCGTCTGCTTCAACCACCTCATCGACGAGAACACCGACTTCCTGTACCGCCGCCTGGCCGACAAGGACCAGTCCGTCAAGCGTACTTGCTTGATGACGCTGACGTTCCTCATTCTCGCCGGACAGGTCAAGGTCAAGGGTCAACTGGGTGAGATGGCCAAGTGCCTCGAGGACGAGGATCGTCGTATCGCCGATCTCGCGCGCATGTTCTTCACCGAGCTCAGCACCAAGGACAACGCCGTGTACAATCACTTTGTCGACATGTTCAGCTTGTTGTCTGCCGAGAAGAACCTGGAGGAGGAGAGCTTCCGCAGGATCATCAGGTTCCTTCTGGGCTTCGTCGAAAAGGTGCGTCTCAATCTGCTACGTCTGTCGAATCTTGATTTACTAACCCCGTGTCCAGGACAAGCATGCCAAGCAGCTCGCAGAGAAGCTTGCTGCCAGACTCAGCCGCTGCGAAACGGAGCGGCAGTGGAACGACGTTGCCTTCGCGCTCGGACTGTTGCAGCACAAGAACGAGGACATTACCAAGACCGTCAGCGAGGGGTTCAAGGTGGTTCGGCTCCAAGCATGAACCAGTGTGGAAAAGACAGGACGAGCTGGCCTTGTGGCCGTGTAGATATAAGGTCATGGGTCGGCGTTTGGCGGTTCTTGTTTGTTCTGGCTGGCGGCTGGTTTGCGCCACTTTGGGTATACCACAGTACTGTACGGATCATGAGAGTTAATGACGTTGATGAAATTGATTTACAAGTGTTACTACAATGGAATTGAACAGCACCCATGTCTGGGGCTTGTGTGTCTTTTATGCTCAAGTTGGTACAAGATTATGGTCCAAGATTCAAAAGACCAGAGCTTGGCCTTGTCAGTATCGATGCTGGGACAGAACGAACTCTTGGCCCCCAGGCACTTCGAACTGCGTTCCGTTCTGAACCACGCCGTTGACGCGGATCGTGGACCTCTCGAGCGGCATCAACAAAGGCTGCGGCAAGAAAACCGTGCCCTTGCTATTTCCGACAGGGCTTTCCACCCGCATGCTCAGCAGTCCATCCTCGAACCTCCACTCGACGTCGAAGGCCCCCAAGACCGTCGGGTACCGTCCGCGGGCCCATTCCAAGCCCAGGGTCTGCGGCTCGACCTTCCACTCCGCGAAGCCCGGGGCGGTCGGCTGCACGCCGAGCACGTGCCTGCTCAGCTCGGCCGTCGGGCCGGCGGCCCATCCGTGGCAGAGCGACGTCACCTGCCCGAGCCCGGGAGAGCCGTCCGGGTCGAGCGTCTCCCAGAAGCAGCCCGTGTAGTTGGCGTTTGTCGGATCAGCCATCGGCGCCCAGTTCTTCTTGAGCAGCGCCATGGCAGCACTCGCGTCGCGCGATTCGAGCGCCGCGCGGAGGTGGTACGCCGACGCGTAGGGGCTGATCTTCTCGGCCCAGCCTGCGGCGACGGCGGGCTCGGAGAAGGCGAGGAAGCCACCTGGGGCGGAGAGGGCGGTGGACATGGTCGCGAGAAGGGCGGACGCGTTTGCCGGATGGACGACGTGGGCGAGGATGGCGAGGGCATTGGCGTCCTGGGAAGTGCCTGTCTCCATAGCGGGCGACATGACGTAGGCGCCGAGGTCGGGGCTGTAGAGGCGGGAGTTGATTGCCGCGCGGAGGCGGTCGAGTCTCTTGCCATAGATTGTCGCGTTGTAACCCGCATCCTCGAGTAGTCGAATTGACTGCTGGAGGGCGTAGGCATACACGACGTTGAACTTGGTCACGACACCAGACTGCGAGGGGTCGTAGTAGTTCCAGTCGCCGCCAAACGACACGTCGGAGAGATTGAAGAGCCCGTCGGGAAGGGTCTGCGAGTCCGCCCAGTCGAGCATCGCGTCGATCTTGGGCGCCCACGCACGCGCGAAGGCAACGTCGCCCCTCATCTGGTAGTTCTGCGCCGCGGCGGTGACCAGGTTGAACGAGTACCCGATCAGCCCGGTGATGTTGGCGTCGACCGGCGCGGCGAGGGGCGCCTGCTGGATCTTGGCCGTGGGCACGAAGAAGCCCGGCGTGAGCTGGTACGAGCCCACGAGGTCCAGGGACCCGTCGATGAAGGACGTGCCGAAGGTGCTCGCGAAGGCCGCGCCGACGGCCACGTCCAGGTCGCCCGTGTACGCGATGCGGTCGCGCCGGGAGCCGTCGACGATGGTGTCCGCCGGGTTGGTGCCCATGAAGAAGTCGGGGAGAAAGTGGCGGTCCGTCAGGGGGTGGGAGTAGATGACCTCCCCCGCGGGCGTCGTCGCTGTGATGTTTTTGAAGTATGCAGCGTGGCCGAACGACGCGCCGAAGCCGAAGGAGCCGAAGAAGCGAGCGGTTTGGGAGAGCTTGAGGACCTCGACGCCGTCAATGGACACCTTGACGTCGGTGATGTCGACGGTAGCGTGGACAGAATGCCACGTCCCGAGTTCGACGGTGAGGTTTGCCGGCAGTGACGCTGCCGAGAGCTGAGCGTCAAACGTCGTCGAACCGGCGTGGGCAGTGACGGCCTTGTTAACGACGTCGACTGAGATGTATACCGCATTATTGAGCGTGTCTGACAGAACCGAGAACCCGAAACCACCCTTCACCGGCTTGACCTGAAAGTCGAGACGATAGTTGAGAAGCTGGGCGGCAGCAGCACTGCCGAGGGCCTGGGGGGCTGAGCTCTCGGCATACGCGCCCTCCTCGGTGACCTGGACGAAGTCCGGGATGGTATTCTTGGGGATCTCGGTCAGTTGAACCGTCCTAGCACCCACACTCCAGAGTCTCGTGAGGTCCTCGTCGGAGCACTCGAAAAAGCCTGGAAGCTCGCTCAGGGGCGTGGTCGAAGTTGTCGGCTTGACTCCAATGTTCCTCAGGATAAGGACTCCAGTGGTTGATAAGTTGAGCTTCTGGTAACGGAAGGCTCCTTGTATGAGACGGTTGGTGAAGATTTGAGGTCCGGTGATGTTGTACTGGTTGACTCTGTACGTGTCCATGGCTGCTGCGAGAGGCAGAGGTCCATCACTCTTTGGGCTGTTAGCTCCTTCCCGTGTCAACCTGTCCGTCATTGCTTACCATATACTTGTCCAGCGCCGGTCTGCTTTCTCCGTACGAGATTTCAAAGAGTGAGGTGTCGCCAGAGGCTGAGATTACCTCGAACGTGGGGATGCCCTCGACGTTCCGGCCATAGTCGAGAACCACAACAGCAGAAGCTGTCCCATTGGAAGTGATGGTTGTGGTTCCGTTCGTCGCATAAATGACGGAGGTGCCATTGGAGGCCCTGGGAGACTTGATAAGAGACCTGGGAGTTCGGGAAGAGGGTCTGCCACTAGCACTATCCAGCAGGAAAAGCAGGGCAGCCGCGAAGGTTGTGATTGCTCGGCAGGATATCAACATAGTCGAGGAATTTGGTTAGAAACGTGAGTGATAAAAGAGCGTCAAGAAAAGTAAAGGTGAGTGATTGCCATCGTTCAATCGCAACACGGCACGCGGCCTTTTGTAGCTATCGGGATCTCCTTGACACCGAAATAGATTACTACGACTGGCACCTGTCCTCTCATTGATCATCATGCTAGTTGTGTTAGTGGTGGGCTGTGGTGGGCTGTGGTGGAGAGCCCAAGAACGCGAAGGCCTCGGAAGAGCGCATCCCCAGCCGCAACCCGCGTATTTCGCATCTGAGCGTGGCTCATCGGCTTTT